>LDJE01050961.1:0-11829 GCA_001021135.1 Selaginella kraussiana
CCTTGAATGATCAACGTGCTCAACCCTTCTGTTGTCCTGGTACATCTTCATAGGGAAGGTCGCAATGTCTCCCACTGCATAGACGTCCTCAACAGTCGTTTGGAAGTTGGCATCCACCTAAACCGTAATGTAGGTAGTTAGTCAATACCATGACTAAATTATAATGTAACTAACCTTAACACCTCCCTTCTCTTCCTCAACTTGTCCCTTGAACAAGGTGATCAAGGGCTTAGCACCAACCCCGACGATTACCATATCAGCCTCAAGCTCTCTTCCGTCCTTCAGGTTGACAGTTGTAACCTGTGCATACGATGTTAGTAAATCAGATAACAATTAACTTAACCATTCCAACTTAAATATAACACTTACATGTCCATCGGAGTTCAACACGAAACCCGTGGCAACTGTGCCCTTGATGATATTAATACCCTTGGACAGGTAAAACTCCTCGTAAAAGGACGCAATGTCCGCAACAAAGAGTCTAGGCACTGTAAACCAACACCATAGCACACAAAAAAACTTCAAGAAATACTTACTGCACCACGGCTCAGGGTACACCATGGTAACCTTCATCTTGTTCAAGGTCAGCACAGCTGCAAGCTCCATGCCAACATAGCCACCACCAATCACAACGACATTTCCTTCCTTCTTCGCCTTGATAGCTTCCACGAGTTCATCAGCATCGGCGATCTCTCGCAAGTAGTGAATCCCCTTGCCGTCTGCTCCTTTAACTCCAAAGTCAGAAAGCCTGAAGACCTGAAATAAATACATCGTTATTTCAGCTATGTATTTCCAAGACTTTAACAACGTACCGTAGATCCCGTAGCAGCAACAAGGATCTCGTACTTGTAGGTCTCTCCTGATGCAGTTGTCAAGACCTTGGATGCAAGATCGGCCTTGACGACTTCGGTATCGAGTACGAGGTCGATGCCTGAAGAACCACGATCATGATGAGCATGAATTCAGCGAGTTGGAGCTCGACGTTACCTTTCTCGGCATACCATTCTGGCACCAACCTTTCACCACCGCTTCCAACGCAGACATGGAAGCCAGGGAGCCTTGCAGCACCCTCAGGGAAGAGATAACCCTTGCTCAGAGCTGGGCGTTCATATGGTGCAACCTATATAGGATGTAGAGAAATTACAAACCGTCAAAAAAACCATGTTTAATTCTAAAAAACAAAAATGATCCTTACTGCTTCCTTGGAGATAATGGCCAACTCTCCCGACTTAATGCCTTGAGCAACGAACTCCCGAGCAGCGTATCCCTGAAGAACACTGTGAGTGAATTCTACAAAACCAGAGCAAACTTACCGCAGAGACGCCACCCCCGACGATGATGTACTTGTACGACTTGTCAGCCGCCATTCGATCAGTGTAGAATTGAATTGAAGTTGCAGGCGTTGATTCAACAGTGAAAAACACTCCTTTGCTTTTGGTACACAACGAGCGCCTTGCTTTATACGTGATTGACCCTTGGCTCGGATTAGGACCATTCTTAAAACATTTAAATAAATGATTGTGATTATCCATAACCCATATTTATGGCATTAACCTGATCTAGTTGAAACTCAAAGGGGAATTGTGTCCCTTTGTTGGCCGCAGGGTATGGTATACATACGTAGTCCATATTGACTGCTTCCACACCTAAATCCTAAACCCTCAAGCGTAATACCATGGTTTAAAGTTAAGTAAAACAAACAGGGTTAAAGTTAGTCGTGTGTAATGTCGAGTAGGCGGAGCAGCTCTCGTTTCTCCTCCCGTCTCTTCCAAATGAGTCGAGTGTGGTTCTTGCGGCGGCACTTGATCCTCCGATTGTAGAACTTGGAGTAGTTCCTGCCCTCCTTGCAGACGATGAAATCTTCCAAGTCTTCAAACGACTCCTCGTACTTGTGTATGCACATCATATGCGTTATGAACGAGTTGCCCGCCGCCACCGCCGTGGACGTGCTCGTCACATCCTCGCTGTCCGTCGTCCTCGCCTTCTTCCTCGTGCTTGTTGTCTCCGCCTCCTCACTGCCTCTGTTCAAACACAAGATGCACATCTAGTAGAATGCCATGGAAGACTAACCTGTGAGTACCCTCGTCTCGTTCTTGTCTACGACGTCTTTGCTGAAGCCGCCTCACAATGGCCATCGTCGAAGCTCGAACAGTCTTGAATGAAGTCCCCGAATGCTCCACCACAGCAGCAGCAGCAGACTCCTCCTCAGGGACGGACTCTACCACCTCTTCTTCCTGCTCAGGGTTGTAGGTGTTTGGGATCGAGGGAGAAGCTCCAGTGAGGGGTGTGGCAGTTGCCTTGGATATAAATGCTAGAAGTTCTGTAATCGGTTTCTGCAAAATTGGTACCAAGTTTAGGGTTTAGGTCTTGAATAAGCCCTAACATTTATAAAAATGTAGGTTATTGGGTTAAACCCTCCAAATCCTAGACATAGACCTAAACCTAAAGAATGCTTACTTTGTTAGTGTACAGATCAAAGACTGCTCGCTGGAGCGGCTTGATCATCGTCTGGACGAAGAACTGGGCGGAGTTGGAGCTCTCGCCAAGCAGCTGCGGGTAATTCTCCATAATTCTGCAGTTGCTCTCGAAGAAGAGGAGTCCGAGCAAGGAATCGAGCACCCGGAGGTACTCCACGGCGAGCACCTGCTCCATACCTCGTTGAGACTCGTACCACAGAAGATGAGCGAAGAAGACGAGCGTCCAGCCGATGGCGGCGGCAGAGTTGTCCGGTCTCAGGGCCTGGATCATGCTCTGGTCGAAGCAGCCGATCGTTTCGAGGCACTTGACGGACGGCATGTTGAAGCTGAACGCACCGGCGACGGACTCCATCGCCCGCTTGATCCCGAGGTTGAGCGCACGAACTCGGAGTGCGTCGTCCTCGTCCTCGAGGCCGAGCTTCCGAGCCCGGCCGACCTCTCCGACGATCCGGACGAGCGCACAGGCGATGGCCCGAAGCAGGACGGCCACGAGCGGAGCGTCCCAGTCGGGCGATGGTGCTCCCCCGCTGCAGCTGTAGGTCACGGTACTGCACTCTCCTCCTCGGGCCTCGCTCGTGATGGACGCCGAGTAGTGCCTCGAGAGGAGCCCCATCGCCGTCTCCACCACCGAGGCCGCGAGCCCGATCGTCACCCCGTGTGGAAGCGGGAGCTCGCCTTGGAATCCGTCTGTCAAGCTCGGCTGCCGCAACTCGGACTCGGGGTGCAGAGCTCCGGCGACGAGGGACATGACGTGCGCGAGCACGCTGCTTGGACTGCCGAGATCGATGCAGACGTCGAGCAGGAGTACCCGAGCTGCAAGTCCGAGCCTGTTGCCGGCTCCGGTGGTTGCAGCGGAGCCGTCTCGGAGCAACAGCCGCTGGTGGCGCATGTGTGCGAAGGCGGCCTCCATGGACGCTCGGTGCTGGCTATACACGAGCTGGGATCCGGCTACGAACTCCCCGGGCTGCTCGCCGCCTTGAAGAAACGGGCACCGCATGTCCTGATGGATCAACATCTCGTTCAGGAAGACCTAAGCTTCACCATGGTTAGTACCGCCGGTAAGTACCATGGTAGGCGATGATTACCTCTAGAAGGCACGTTCGTAATGCAATGTGGCGTTGCTCCTTGGCGGCGAAACGGCCGCCCATGGGGGACATCCCCGGCATTGAGCAGAGCTGGTGAAGCAAATCCGTGACGGCCATCGACGCCGAGTGGCTCAGGCTGGTGTTGAACATGTCGAGCACGGGTATGATCCGAATGCAGCAGCAGAGCACCTCCGAGTAGTACCGCCTCTTGCCGCCGTCGCCCCGCTCCTCGTCCTGTTCATTGTTGTTGAACCAGACCACATCCGTGACGAGGAGAGCGCTGAGTTTCGCGAACTCCCTGAAGAGCAGGCCGTAGATCTGCACCACATCGTGGTGGCAAACCACCAGCGCCTTGCTTCCATCCTGCACGGTAACACTGCCGCCGCCGCTTCCGTTGCTGCTGCTGCTGGTGGCGGTGTCATTGGCGGAGGCGACGCTGAGCAGAAAATCGGAGAGCGAGCTCAGCGAAGCTCCATGCCGAAGGCTCTACTGTTTGAAGACTACAGTGTGGGCTTGGATATGAGATGAACTACGTACCTCTTGTTCCTGGAGGGCGAGCAAGTGCTGGCGGCAGTCGCACTCCATGACCACCTCAAGAACCCTAATACATCTCGACCGTTGAAGAGTTCAACGGCCCCCCGAGCGGGGAAAAAGCCCTAACTGCGATAGCCCTAATTTACAATTGTACTTGTATATTGTGTGATAAACATCGCTGTCGTTACCAATGTCGCGCATTTCTCGACAATGTATGTGTTCATATAAATAATGCTATATATCCTAGACCAGATCTTGTATATCCTACTATACAAGCAACAACAACAACACACACACCTGGATGGCGTACTTTTGGAGGGGGAATAGATACATACATGTCTCTCTGTGGATTGAATTTGATAGAAAGTGTGATGTGATCACGACGTGCAAGTTGAGTAGAGCACACAATGTTGTTTTTTTGGAGGTTGTAAATAATTTTTTGCAAGCAAGCTTTGCTTTCACCTTTGTTTCGCTCGTTGACAGCCACAAAGAAGGCCCATTCGCAGTGCCTGTTTCTGCCCCACTGACGAGTCTTTCTGTGATGAGGAAATGCAAGGCTGCAGCAGGAGTGCCCAGGGTTCGATTCGATTTGTGCTGCTGAATGAAACACGAGAAATCCAATCAATTATGGGAAGGGCATGCACTCTCTCATGTGTGTTGATGGATGGATGACATATATGACATCTGTGAGTGAGTGGTGAGAAATTCAATGTCCATGGCCATTGGCATTGGCATTGGCATGGAATGGATGCTTTGTAGTCACCTAGAGCAGCAGCAGCAGCAGCCAAGTAGGTTACCTTGAAAAAACAACAACAGAGCCTGCAGTAGTGGCCACTGGCAGCAGCAATAGTCACGGGATGGCGATGTTGAGTTGAGAGTTTTTGACTTTTGGAAGCAAATGGAATGAGCAGTGTATCTGTGTACCTTCTCCAAAACGTAATTTCTGTTGTTGAGCCGGCTTTCACCAGACCCCAGACGGAATTACATTCAAGGACAGAAGAATTCAATGGATTCAAGCGATTACACTACCTAGTTACAACCACTAGTAGTGGTGGTACTACAATTCTTGCGATACCCCATACACTGTACATGCGATCTATATGAAAAGAACAGCAGCAAAATGAGAAGTGAGAAGAAATGTCTGGTGCCACCATGGGTGTGTCATGCATGAGTGTCATGTTGATATGTTGTCAATGACAAACGATTTGGTTAATGCCACTAAACACACTGTTGGATGATGCAACAGAGAAGGGAAGGAAGAAGCGGCCTGACAAGTGCTCAGAATGGGCAAATGCAGCAGAAATGGGCCAGAAAAATACTCCACTTAGAACAACAACACGAAGCAAAAAATGGAGCTAAAACTCTAAGGCAACTCCTCCGAGCTTCTAAGGAAGGGGGCCGAGTATCATTCTTCCTTTTTCTCTCTCACTTTGCTGCTGCTGCTGCTGCTGCTGCAGCAGCAACTGCAACTGCTGCAGCAGCTGCTGCAACATCCATCCCATGCCATCCGTCCATCCATATGCGACTACTACTACTACTCATCATCATCCAGCGGCGGCCGGGCGAGACCATTCTTCATGTTCTTCTTCACGTCTTTAGTCGCGGATTACTGCTGCTGCCTTGCTGATCCGACCGTTCCATCACAGCATCGGCACGAGGTGATGGAAGATGCAATGTGATCTCGGCACTGCGGCAGCGGCAGCGGCGGCTGTGGCGGCGGCGGCGGAGGCGGAGGCAATGGAGATGCAGCCCAAGAGGAAGATGAAGACCCCAACGCAGCTGGAGAGGTTGGAGCAAGTGTACACAGGTATGTGCTTGTGTGAACAGAGGCGAGGAGCAGTGTTTTGCCCACCACTACTGCAGATGACAAGTACCCATCGGAGGTGGTGCGCTCGCAGCTCTCGCAGCAGCTCAACCTCACGGACAGGCAGGTTAAGATGTGGTTCTGCCATCGCCGCCTCAAGGATAGGAAGGTTAACACCACCACCACCACCATGAACATCAACGAGGAGCCGCCGCCGCCGCCGCTGGCGCCGCCCAAGAAAGCAACGCCTCCGCCGGGGCTGTCGCTCGACTTGTCGCCTCCGGGAAGCAGCATTGCAATGAAGCCGCAGCACCTCACGCTTCAAATGCAACAGCCGCTTCCGCCACCGCCGCCGCCGCTCAGCTTCGTGATGCAGCCCCAGCCGCAGCAGCTGCTCCACCATGAGCGATTCCACCACCCCATGAGGCAGTTGGGAAAACGGCAACGGAGTGGCGACGAGCTCGTGGCGGCGGTCCGGATGGTGGAGGAGCAGCTCGGTGAGCCGCTACGCGAGGACGCTCCGACGTTAGCTTACGAGTTCGACCCGCCACCCCCGGGTGCATTTGGAACTCCCATAGGTATGCTATCATCGATCGTATACCACTCTCGTACCTTATACGTCCCGGTTGCAGATAGGCCATGGATACCTCACCACCTCCAACACCAATACGCCGGTAGCAGTGACGGAGGGTTATACAGCGACCATCACCATGCTCGTCATGGTAACCGGGTAAGTGAGGGTATTACCACCTTGATAACCATAACCATTACCATGCATGGGCACAGGTTGCAGACTACTCGTCCTCGCCGGCTACGTCTCTGGGTAAACGGAAGATGGCCGCGGGTTCGCCTTCCTCGTTACCGCATTCCCCAAGAGTTCCACACGAGCACCAGTTCATACCCGAGCATCCCACCGGAGGTAACCAGTTCTACGATCGGCGGCCGCCGCCGCCGCCGCTTGACGTTCTCCCCAGCCCGAAGCTCGTTTCGTTGGCCCCGTTCTTGCCCGGACCACCCGAGTTCGTCACCCCGGGTGGTGGTAATAGAACCTCTGCTCTCGGGCTCGTGTTCTCGCCGGGAGAGGTTCGGACGAGTATGTTCCCCGGGAGCGAGTTCGCAGCTCTGCCTCGGTTTCCGCCGCCCGAAGTTCCGCTATTACCCCCGCCTCCGTTGCGACCTCCGATGAGCGAGAAGGCCATCCAAGGTACCGAGAGGTTGATCATGCTTCACGAGCAAGAACAAGCCCGGATGGAGAAGAAACGCAAGGTAAGCTTAATAACACCGTGGGAATAACGTTGGTAATACCGTCATTAACCGTGGTTCTTCAGGCCGAGGAAGCTCGGTTTGCGAAGGAGCTCGAGGCTCAGGAGAAGCGGATGCGGAGAGAGGCCGAGAGGCAAGAGGCGATGCGAAGAAAGGTTGGCTTCGCTGTCGATTACGGGCTGGAATTTGGCCGTGTTTTGTGATCTTCATTAGCAGAAGGAAGACCAGGAACGAAGGGAGCTTGAAAAACTGAACCGCGAGAAACAGAAGGAACTCGAACGGCTGATGCGAGAACGGGCCCGAGAAGAGGAGCGGATACAGAGACAGCACAAGAAAGAGTACGAGCGGATGGAGAAAATGATGCAAAAAGAACATCTTCGGGTAAACCCGATCTTCTTAATTAAATTTAACTTAACTCGAGCTTCTGTTTGTTAATTGCAGGTGGAGAAATTACGGCAGAAAGAAGAGATGAGACGGGAGAAGGAAGCTACGAAGCTCCGAGCTGCATACGAGCGAGCTACGGCCAAGAAATTGGCCAAGCTTTCCACTGGTCTCATGGACGACGAGCAGCTGGAGCTCATGCAAATGGGAGCTTTTGTTCAGGGGCTCGTTTCTGCCTCTGGTTTCGACTCTAGCAAAGGTATTTCCTTTGTATAATTGTACGGTGCCTCACATTTTGTATACGTACCTGCAGTTGAGCTTTCGAAGTTCCCTCCTTCTGCCGTTCGTATGAAGCTACCACTCTCAGTGGCTCCTTGGATAGGCTCTCACCACAATGTGAGCAATCTGTTCATGGTGAGTATTATTTTTCCAACTCATTTATAACCCTAACCCTATTTAACAGGTATGGAGGATGCTAACTACATTTGCCGACGTCCTTGGTTTGTGGCCCTTCACCCTTGATGAGTTTGTACAGGCATTACACGACTATGTGAGTAGTTTTTTTCTCACGTTTTTTTTTCTTAAATTATTAGTGATTATTTCTTTTAGGATTCTCGACTCCTGGCTGAGATACACCTCGCGTTGCTAAAGACGCTAGTCAAGGACGTAGAGGACGCTTCTGAAGCAGCTGCAAGTGGCGGCAATCAGGCGAGCACCATCGCATCCGGAGGACACCCAGAAGTCGTGGAAGCGGTAAGTTTTCGTAAACCCTAAACCTAAAACCCTAAACGGTTTGTGCAGTCGTACTCGTGGGGCTTCGATATTCAGGATTGGGGTCGTCACTTAAATCCCCTAACATGGCCTGAAATATTGAGGCAATATGCGCTTGCTTCTGGTTTCGGCCCCAAGTGGAGGAAAACCACCCCGGATCCCTCACCCGAGGTAAGCTATTTTGCTTCTTTCTTTTTGGCAGAAAAAAATGAGCTTTTTTTTGCCTGTTTTGCAGGGAAGAAATGCCGAAGATACAGTGGCTAACCTACGTTCTGGCGCTGCTGCGGCTAATGCAGCAACGCAAATGCGTGGAAGAAACCTCACTCGCGTCAAGAAACCTCCGAAGATGATACTAACTCCCGGAACTGTGAAATACGCCGCTTTCCACGTCCTCTCGGTTGCAGGGTCCAAGGGGCTGACCACCATCGAGGCTGTGGATCGCATTCAGGTAGGGTTTAGGGTTTCGAATATACGTGCTTATATCTCTTTGCAGAACTCCGGGCTGCGAGATTTGACGAGCAGCAAGACGCCCGAAGCATCTGTGTCTGCTGTATTATCTCGCAATTCCAAGCTCTTCGAGCGTGTGGCTCCGTCGACGTATTGTCTACGAAGTATTTACAGGAAGGACAACGAGGTTGCGGAGGAAGTTCTGGCGGCTGCCCGAGAGAAGCTGCTGAACTCGCGAGATAATGCAAATGCAGTGGACGAAGAGGCGGAAGAGGTGGAAGAACGGGAGGAGGAAGAAGACGGTGAAGAGCAGCAAGATGTAGAAGATCGAGAGGTCGCGGAGGCGTCATCCTCGGTACAACTACAAGAACAGCAACAAGTCAAGCTTCAACCCGCGCTAAACGAGCAGCAAGGTTGCGAGCAAACTACTAGGGCAGCGGGTTTAGACGTCAACGTTTCCAATGCTGCAGCTGAGGCCGAAGAATCGAGCGGTGACGAAATGGAGATTGACGAGAGCCAAGCCGGAGAGGTCTGGGTGCAAGGTCTTACAGAAGGGGAGTACACGGATCTCAGTGTGGAGGAACGCCTAAGCGGCCTTGTCGCTTTGGTTGAGACTGTGAATCAGGGCAACACAATCCGCAGTGCACTCGAGGTAAGCGGTTTCAGGGCTAGAATTAGGGTTTGGGGTTAGGATTAGGAATTTAGGGTTTTGCGGTATTAGGGCTAGGGTATTGTGCATGTACTCACGGGGCTCTCTTAGGAACGGCACGATGCTGCAGCATCCTTGAGGCGGCAGCTTTGGGAAGAGGTTCAGCTCGACAAAAGGCGCTTGAAGGAGGAGCTGTGCAAATCAGAAAATGCCGACTCGGAAGTTAGGGTTCTGGAGAACGGTACTTCCTGCGAGCACGAAGATGAGAGCATGGCTGCCAAGAAGCAGGGATCAAACAAGGCTATGCAACTGGACAAGTCTCGTGCTCAAATGAAGACCGACATCAGGCTCCGAGCCGAGAAGCTGTATGTTATACGGTCGCTTCCGCTCGGTCAGGACCGAAGGTTCAATCGGTATTGGCAGTTCATAACGTGCCATGGAGGAGCTGATCCTGGTTGCGGTCGCATCTACTTCGAGTCCCATACGGATGGTCACTGGGAGGTCATTGACACGGAAGAGGTACAGATTTGTTGCTTACCATCCTCTTGCCCTACTGAAACCCTGTTCTTGATCTCGGCTAGGCTTTCAATGCTTTGATAAACTCCCTTGATACCCGAGGAGAACGAGAAGCGCAGCTGTTCACGGCTTTGAAAGAGTCCGAGGACATGATTCGGCAAGCTATGCAGGCCCGACTGAAGCAGTCGGCTTGCGGGGAACACTCGGACGGCAGCCCTGGCAGCGGTGTAGTGAGCTGTCCCGAGCTAGCCGAGCAGCCGGGTTCGCTCAAAGTCGACCTCGGACTGCATGAGGGGGAGAAACAGAGGGCTCTGGAGAGATACAGTGATATGGAGGCTTGGCTATGGAGTCAATGCCAGAACAGGGATTGCCTTCGAGCTCTACGGTTTGGGAGGAGGAGATGCAGCTCGGAGAGTCTTCTTGAATGCGAGGTTTGGCCACTGGAGCATACTCAAAAGTGTCAAAATTTGGTGAAAGACCCGAAGACGATGCCTACCAAGCTTCAGCTGATAAAGCAGCTGCTTTCCGTCTTGGAGGTACTCCGTGTTTAGGGTTTAGGGTTAGGGTGTTTGGTGTCGATGGGTTTCCGGAATTAGTGTTAGGGCTTTAGGTTTAGGTTTACGTCATGGGGTCTCCTCTCAATGTCTTTGCTTTCGTTTGCAGCTCTCGCTACCTCGGGAAGCGCTCAGAGATGATGTCTGGACGCCCATCACGAGAACGTCCTGGTGCAACAGATTGAAATGCACTTCATCTCTGGGAGAAGTTTTTCTGGTAAGTTTGAGGTCGTTGTAGACGGAAATACATGGCTTTTTCAGCTGCTTCTGGAGCTAGAAGGATCTGTACACGAGCACTGGCTTTCCTCTTCCTACGAGACGATTGGAAGCCGGAAACGAATACCGCCTTGGATACCTCAAACCAGTGCCGCTCTTGCTTTCCGTCTGGCGATGTTTGACAACGCTGTCGCGTATAGCGTCGAGCAAATGATGGAGCGCAAAGAAAAGCAGCACAAGGTACGCATTTTTCATGCCTAATCGGCCACTTAATCCAAGTTCTAAGTACTTTGTTTAATAACCCACTTACATGCAGGCTTCAACTGCTCAAGGCCGTAGTTCTGTTGTTGCTGCAGCAGGGAAGAGCGCCGCTGCTTGTCAAGAACCTGCCGTTTTGGATCAGCGCTCTCAACTTGAGCTTCAGTCGAATGGAAATCGCCAGGGCGAAGCCAAGACTGAAGATAGTGATGACAGCTTTCATTTCAACTGGGCGGACGCTGAAGCTCGTCAGAGCCATGAGCGACATTCTTCAGATGTTCCTCATGAGGATGATTTTAGCGACGACGAAGAGCAGCAAACCCATCAGCAATCGTTTGAAGATACAGAAGAAGAGGAGGACGCCGCAGGTTACGACGAGGACACTGACGTAGACGAAGAATCGTAAAAGGTCGATCTTTGTAAATTTTGACTGACGGCCCCTCCTTCCTTAGGCTTCTCTCTCACAAAATCTGTTACTCTATGATTGAAAAAATTTGATGAGGCAGTTCTGGCAATGGCAATGAAACACACCCTTAAGATTTTGAGAATATGTATGAGATTTAATTGAACCTCGCAAGACATGGACCATCCTTCTGAAACCTTTTGTCTTCATTATCTGAGGGATTTATATCTGATTCGAAATTGATATAAAATGCTCTCACAACATGGATTCTTTGAGACGTTGAGCTAGTAGAGCGTTCGAACGGGTTCTGGAACACAGTTTCGGAACGGAACGTACGTATAATAGCATTTTTGCATTCGTCCGGGAACGGAACGGGACGTTCTGTGTGATTCGTATGACTCGCAGCACACAATTGATATGCTGTCTCTAGGATCTTATGTGGTAGCTTTTGGAGATGTCGATGTACTCGCA
>LDJE01051113.1:0-10249 GCA_001021135.1 Selaginella kraussiana
GTTGCTGGTTTCAGGTGCAAACGTGGGTTGTGGTGGGGGCATCACTGCATGCAGCGGTGGTATTTCCGTCTTGAACCATTCTTTATAGTTCGGCGTTTTTATCTTACGGAAGTCGGTAGGCCATGGAAAGCAATGTTTCTTGGGAGGAGAAGGTTCAGAATTACATGCCACTGCGATTGCTACAGCAGTAGCCATCTCCTTTTCAACCTTGAATGCCTTCTGGAATGTGCGTGGATGGCCTGATAGCGTCTTGTTCAGTTTTTGTAATTTTGCCTCCTCCAGCCCTTCATATCTCTCTGGAAAATTAAGATGCCGCACGTTTGCAAGCCCATAAATTTTAATGGCCGCTTCGTCGTACGCTTTGGCAGCTTCTTCCGGAGTTTCGAACAAACCCAAGTAATCTCGTTCTTTCTTTTTCGTTTCCTTATCTGTCCATTTAATTTCCCCTTCCCAACGCTTGCCTCTACGGGTGACGCCTGTGTACTTTCTCTTCTTTACCATCTCTTCGTTGTTGTTTTCTGGAGTCGTCGTCTCTTCGTTGCTGTCTTCAGGAGTCTTCCTCTTCTTCGCCATTCTTGATACCAAATATTATGCGTTTTAACGTTTTTTATATGGACATGTTACCGACCCAATTCAATTTTGCTGTTAATACTGAATTTAATTTTATGGCGCATAAAAAGCACAAAAAATATAAACATGCCTGATGGTCACTACTTAACGGCAAATTGCTCTCGTCTTTTCTACTCGGTGCCATTTCACAGTAGTGTTGAATGGAAATCTTTTGCCTTGCTTCCAAGGTAGTTTGTGGTGTACATTTGTAACCAAAATAATCATATTTCACTGTGCTAGTTGGAAGGACTGCTTCTATGTATACGTTCCGTTTCATTGCTCTTGGTGGAACTCATCAATACTCTTAGAAACTGATATATGCTGTTGGTGGTATATGGCTCCAACGTTCGTAAAGCCCCATTGTTTCGTCCATTTGAAAAACCACCCATGTAACTGAACAAAACACAATAAAACTATTTTTTTTATGTTTCCTACACTAATCAGCAAAACATATATATACAAAATGCCATATGCCTACGTAATAATAAGACTGCACTACATGGTTTACCGTGGGTCGGTGTATGTAGAATAGTACTTTAAACTATATTAAGCTATTTATTTTATTGTGATGAATCATCGGAAAGTGGTTTAGTGGTTTACTGTCAGTCGGTGTATGTAGAATAGTACTTTAAAGATGTGATACGTGAATTCAATTAACCTATTTGGCAATTAGGTTTTCCAAAAGCTCGTTGTTATAATTCCACTGAGAGAAGCTACAAACTGATTATCATGTAAATCGAATAGCCCTGCTAATATCGGGTCGAATGCCAGTAGGTTCTCCTTCGTAAGCGCCAGATTGCTTTCTGATTTCACGAACCTGTCCTCTGCGCCTGATGACGGCCTTCCCGTGCTTGGTCTACAATGGATCAATAAATAAACATCTCCCAAACTACAACCAAGAGCGCTCACCTTATACTTCTTGCGAGGGTTCTTGGAATCCCTGTTTCGGTAGGGTGTCAAACCACGGTTCGTCTCCATCTAAACAATGACATCCATTTAGTAAAAACACCACAAAAAAAACCAGCAATGACGTACCTCTCGCGTGATACGCCTCTTTCCTTGCACCACCTCTTCATCGGGCTTTCTGAAAACACGCCAAACGAACAACATTAGCACAATGCTAACCCTAACCCTAAACCCTAAGATTACCCTGGTAGCTCTGAATCGTCTCCAGCCTTCAAATGTTTCGCCTTTTTGGGCTTAACAGGCCGCTCCTCGTCGTTGTCTTCTTCCATCTTCTCGGGCTCTGCTGGTACCGGCCTCGACGTCTCGTACTTCCTTCTTCTCTCCCCGATATCCTCCCTCACGGGCAAGTCGACGTCCCCAGAAACAATCTGCAAAATCCCACAAAATTATTCAAAACTAGCTAAGTATTTCATGGACTTACTTTAGGTTTCTTTTGCCGTCTTCCGGCTTCGTTAATCACTTGCGATAGCTTCTTTGCTTTTGCTTCAGTAATCTCGACACCAGATTCGTCGTAGTCGAGGTTCGCCAGCGACCTGAGGGGAGGGTTTGAGGTTAGGTTTAGGATTTAAGAAAAAAAACTGACCTTTTTCCCGTAACCTTGACCTTGCTCTGAGGCTGTTTCTGCGCCTTGTCCCGTTGTTCCAGCCTCTCCAATTCCTTGAGCATTTCCTTGCTTTCTGCTGAAATAAACTCCACGGGCTTCTTCGCGATCGGAGCAGTTTCAGCTGGAGCTGCTTCCGGGAGTTGATTCTCCGCTTCAGCAATGACCTTCTTCGATTCCTGTTAAACTTGTCAATAAAAAATTGCAGTGTAACACGAGAAAACCCACCTTTACGACACTTCCGTTGACCTGCAACGCTCTTTGAATTTGCGGCTCCAACTTCTTGTCGATAGGGCGCATCTGTAAAATACAAAATCAAACCCTGATCGTCTAATTCCGAACCCTAACCCTAATTATAACCTAGACCTAAACCCGAAATACGAACCTCTTCTATAAGCGTACGCAGCTCAACAAGCCTGCCGATCACCGGATGGTCATAAACGGGACGACCCTCTCCTTTGAGGACGAGATAGAACACGATGGCCTGAGCGTACAGCAGAAGAAGCTTGTGCTTTGTGATAATATATTGTTTTCCATATGGTTTCGTGATAATCCCAGCTTCAACCTGAGAAAATCAGCCATTTTCATAAAATGTGCAACTTAAGCGAGAAATACAACGTTGTACCTTTGCAACGAGCGGCTCGATCGTGTTCTTCAGCTCGTTTCTGACCTCCCTCAGCTCGGCTAACAGGCCGACTAGCTCCGGAGCATTGCTGCATACAAAAGAAAAATTAGGGCGAATTCCGATACGATTCCATAAACCCTAAACTCACCTCATCACGGCCTGCATTCTTTCGCTTTTCGAGAGAGCATTGACATCCTTCGTCACCTTCTCGACGGGAATGGCGTCTCCTTTTTTGTTCTCGGCTTTCTCAACGAGTTTCTGCATGCAAAAAAAAAGTATGAAAAAATGAAAAAACTGCGATTTTCCACTCGCCTCCATTGTTTCTTCCGCGTCTTCTTCTTCTTCATCTTGGGGCTCCTCCATGTCTCCTTGACCAAAATCTTCCGGTCGGAGGCTCTCGGCCGCCAGCTGCTGCAGCCTACGAGCTTCTTGTTCTTCCATTGCAGCAGCTTCTTCAGCTTCCAGTTCATTATCCGGCTGCAAAGAACAAACGATTGACCTTATATCTTACAACGATCGTAAAACCTAAACCTAACTCAAACCACAAACCCTAAAATCTTTAACATAAACCCTAATAAACAATCACCTCATGCTTCCTGCTTTCGTAGTAGGCGCTTTTCTTCTTCCCCCAGTCCGAGGCGTTGATTTCATCGTCTTCATCTTCATTTTCTTCGTCTTCGATGATACCCCTCTTCTTCTTCAAAAACTTTGCCTGCTTTGCAACTGGGAAAAAAACACAAAAAATTATCGTTGGAAAAAATAAAACGTAAAATACGTACTCTTCGCAGCGAGTCCGCCAACTTCATCTTCGTCGTCGTCCACGAACCGTGCCTTCGTTTTTGCTTGTTTCGAAACTGTAAAACGATTATTTAGCAATCTTTAAAAGAGTCGTCTAAAAAATCGTACTTTTAGCCGCAATACCATCAAGTTCTTCCTCGTCTATATCATCTTCCTACAAAACAATAAATTTTCACGCGTAAACTGCGATTGTATAAATGTCTTTAATTATGAATGCCACACAAGAAAAACAATTACATAAAAGCATGCAAATGCATGTACAAAGTATGCAATGCCATAATATAAACGTATATGCAATGCATTAAAACTTGAAAAGACAGCACTTACTTCATCATCGTAGTTTTCATCCTTCTTAGAACTCTGCGAATTAAGAATGTAAGAAACCTACAATTTTGCAGAGTTCGTATAAATTACCTTCAGGTCGAATACGGGCTCCTCAAAATCCTCATTTTCGGAGTCTGCATTAAGCTAACATCAGAACGATGCAAATGCACCACCTAAACTACGTTACCAGTGAGTTGCAAGATGCTCTCCCGGCTCTTGTGAACTGCAAGTGCAAGGCTCATATCAGACATCAATATGCGAATACAACGTACACTTGTCAATTTCATCGTCCATATCGTCCTCGGAATCGCGGAATGACGTTTTCGCAGGCTTCTGCCTCTCCTCTGTGCGCTTCTTCATCATGGCATTCCCTCTCGCCTTCTTCATTCTCCCCATTGTCGCCGAAGTCTCAAGAACCCTAAACCCAAACCCTAAGTTTATAGCATTTTAACTTGAACACTATTAAATTGATCCGTATATTCTTAAAAAATATCGTTTGTTCGGAAATGAATACATACGGCAGTAAAGTTTGCATCCCTCTGCCCTTGTTTGTATTGCAGAACCCTTAATGATTTATAAATTGGTAAAGACACTTGAATATCATCACATAAATTTATTTATACATTGATTTAAAATAATATGTGAAAACCAGAGGCCATAGGTACAGATCCTGCTTATTTAATCATAAACGGGGAATTGTACCGTACAAGTACAAATTATAGTTTTTTTTATAAAACACAACGGTGATGTTTGAGTTTTTAACAACTCAAATATTAAAAATTGCTGCCAAAATTTTAACAAGATAGATGTGCTATAATGGATAGAGAGATTTATTTTTACGTGGAGGCCATAGGTATACCTTCAATAATAATGTTACACCATGTGATTATTAATCTATCTATTTGTGCAGTATAAAAAAATATTAGAGAATTGCTGATACACATGCGAAAGTAAAAGTTATCCGGTTTTAATTAAACGGAAATCCAAAAACCCTCCTCACAAACATAAGGCTACCAATTTCACATCTCCCACTTCTTCATCTCCATGCCCGTGGGGGCGCTACCTTCGATTTTCTTGCTTCCAACTTCCGACCAGTTGGTCGAGAGAACGGTACCATTAGACTCAACCTGGTAGCCATGCATGGTAAGCACCTTCGAAACCCAAAGACCAGCAATACTAAAAGCAAACACTTACAAAGGACTTGTTCATGGCCCGTCGGGTATCCTCGTCCGCATTCGAGTAGATCTCACGGAAGAGTTTGTTCAGAGCAGCGTCTCCCTCCAACTTCTCGTCTTTCTCCTGAAAATTCGTCCCAAATGTTACATAAGAACTTCACAAAACCCTAAACCCGCGGCACCTCTTTCTTGACTTCAGCTTCCAGAGAGTCCCAGTTCTTCCGGCTCGAAGATGCCGGAGCTCCAGATATGCCGGACGACTTCTGCTTCTGCACCACCGCCTGCCGCTTGTCGAACTCCAGCGCCGTCCAGCGTATGTCCTCGCCTTTCCTCAAACGGATCTCGACTTTCGTACTGAGAAGCGTGAACTTGCACTCCGAAACGTTCACCTGGCAAGCCAGAAATGTGTACATTTTCAAATATTTTCAGACCCGTACCTTTCCGAAGAGGCGTGTCTGGAAGACGTAGGGCTCCTCATCTGGATTGGTATCGTTGATGACAACGCTCAGCTGCAGTAGTAAGTGTTAGCATTAACATGGTGGAAGTTAAGCCCTAGAAACGTACCAGCTGCTCCCCGAACTGGATCTTTGCATTGTCTGGATTAGTACCCTTCGCGAAGATAGTAACCACAACCTCAGTTGAAGACTGGTACCACTCGTGCCTGTAACAATTGGGTTAACTGTGATGGTTACCAAATAAGGGCATAGGAATTAGGGCCTTCTTGAGTTAGGGCTTACGAATTAGAGATGATTGTTAAACTATCTAGTTTAACCTAGTTAAAATTTAGGTCAGGTCAATCAAATGACCTGACCTAATTTTTAATTGACCTAATTAAGCCAAACTATTTACCTGTACTTCGGAGGCTTTTGGGGCGGCTTTGAAGGCAAAGGTTCGGGAGCTTTGAGGCTGGGCACCTCAGTGAGAGTCACCTTGGCCATGGACTCTTCAGCTTCAACCTTCTTCTCATCGCTCTCCATCGATTTCTCAGCTTGGAGCTTCTGGTCGCACTTGGAAATCCACTCCCTCAACTGGGCATTGTCGCCCAAAGCAGCGCCCTTCTCGAAGGCGGCCTTGGCATTCTCGTACTCTTTCAACGAAAAAAGGGCAGTTCTGAAAAGAAAATATGTTGAGAAATGAAGGAAATACATACCCTTTTCTGAGATAGGCCTTTGGAAATGATGGGTTCAGCTCAATGGCCTTGTTGGTGTCCGCAATGGCATCTGTAGTGCTTTGGTATTAGTTGAAAAACAAGAGAGAAAGACGAACCTGCGAACTTGCCAAGCTTGATATGAGCTTGGGCTCGGCTGACCAGCGGACTGGGATTCGTTGCAGCAATCGCCACTGCCTGGTTGTAGAGATCGAGCGCGCGTGCATAGTCCTCGTCCACGAACGCTTCGTGTCCCTGGACCTCAAGCGCTTCCGCCATTCCCCTTTCCCTCAAGAACCCTAAAATTCTTTATAGGGTTAGTTTAGGGCTTGTTAAGGCTTTAAGAAAAAGGCGAGAAATGCCAAAGGCACAGATCCATGCAGAGCTTCCGGAATATCTATTGATAACTTACATGTTTAAAAACATTTTGAAGGTTACGACTTTGCAGTCAAAACTTCATGAGAAGCTTAAGAATGCTCTTACAAGACTGCGACAGTTTTGGACAGTAGGAGACGCTTGGAAGCTCTGGAACCCAGAAGACACAACTTGATCGAATTCGAGGTTTTTATATTCCCGTAGAAAAATAATGGAAACTGCAAAATCTGAATTTGCCAGCGAACTATACTACTTCATGTGCTAGGAAATCATTAAAACAGTGTGGAAGCTTTGTATAGGAGCAAACTCTGATCTGTACATTAATAATATAAAACATCTTCAAGTCAAATGCTCAGCCCGTAACTGTTGGAAGCCGGCAACTTGGATGACTTCAAAGAATTCTGTTTGAATAGGCCGGCAGGACCATATACCTACTAAATGACTGGTGAACTTCAATGGAGGTCAAGCATTATGCGGATTTCTCTGCTGCTCACACTTGCTCCTCTTGTATGTTGTTTCAGTGATCAATCAGTTCTCCTCTCGTTCAAACAAAGTCTTTTTGGAAAAGATGTTCTACCAAGCTGGAACACGAGCATGCCGGTGAGTGCATGGGAAGGCACGGTATGGCAACATAATGTAGTCCAGGACGTTAACCTCTCTAGCATGGGGCTACAAGGGCATCTCAAGCCGTTCTGGTGCAACCTCACACAGCCAAAGTTGATCGATCTCTCGTCCAACGACTTCACAGGAGCACCTCTAACAGCAACCTGGTGCAGCACCATGGCGTCAAGTCTGGAATACCTGTTTTTGCAAGAAAACCAGTTGTCAGGGCAGCTTCAACAGAACATAGGGAGCACCACTTTGGTGGGACTGGACTTGGGATTTAACTTCTTCTCGGGACCCCTCCCAAAAAACCTCGAAAATCTCACGGCACTGAAGGAACTGCTGCTGTTTTCCAACTCTTTCAGTGGAGCAATTCTTCCTGAACTCGGTAAGCTCTCACAGATTCAGATACTGGACCTGGGCTCCAACATTTTTGGTGGTGAAATCCCATCTGCCCTCGTTAACTGCACCAAACTCTCAGTGTTGCGGCTATCAGGAAACCACCTAACAGGCAGCATACCTTACGAACTCGGCTCCTTGCCTGACTTGCAAGTTTTGGATGCTCAATACAACGAACTCTCCCATGCTCTTGACGGTTTCAAGTCCGGTTATTTTCAATCTTTGCAATACCTCATCCTGGAGCATAATGGCATTCGAGGACCGATTCCAGATTCATTCTCCAACTGCACAAACCTTCAAGTTTTTAATATTGCATTGAATCGCCTTAATGGTGGGCTACCCAACAGCCTGTTTGTTCTTTCAAAACTCCAAATTTTGGAGTTATCAGCCAATGCCATCTCGGGGAAAGTCCCTTATTCAATACTGAATTGTACAAGCTTGAGGCAGTTTAACGCTGGTAGTAACAGCCTCACAAGCATTCCAAGGGGCATAACAAACATTTCCACACTCGAAATTCTTGAGGTGAGTCACAACAAGTTGTCCGGCTCACTGCCTGAACAATACGGGGACAACATCCAAGTGTTATCATTGCAAAATAACTTCATTTTCGGCTCAATACCAAGTGGCATGTCGGCATTCTCTCGCTCCATCCAAGTCCTGGCTTTGGGAGATAACATGCTCGAGGGTTCCATTCCAAGTTGGCTCGGCAATTGCACACGACTCGTGATCCTTGAGCTACGCAGGAACATGTTTTCTGGATCCATTCCTAAAGAGCTTGGAAGTTTACCAAGCCTATCAGATATCAGGAGTCCTGGAGAAGACCAGACAACCGCGTTTCGCCTTTCCAAAGGTGGAACTCTACAAAGCAACGGGTTTCGTAGTCAGAAATTTGGAGTTAGCCTTGCTGGAAACAGATTAACCGGAATGATCCCCAAGCAGCTTGGCCTGCTTAAAGGTTTGCAGTTTTTAGGCCTTTGCTGTAATCACCTGTCTGGCACTATACCAACTTCGCTTGGAAATGCAGAATCGATAGAGTTTCTTGACCTCGGCAACAATAGATTGAGTGGGAGCATTCCCTCTGAGCTTACCAAACTAAAGTTCTTATCACAGTTGAACTTGTCAAACAATTTGCTCTCCGGACCTATCCCACAAATGTCGCAGTTTAGTACCTTCACCAGTGCCTCATTCCTGGGTAACCGAGGTTTGTGTGGGTCTCCTCTAAACGTTACCTGCCCTCACAATATGCCTTCTGCACCCGATGCTCCTGACGGTCCCGAGCAGGGTTGGGGACTTACTATAACTGTGGGTCTGACATTGGGATTCCCAGTGGGCTTTGGAGTTGTCTTTTGGTGGCCTTGGACCAGTGCGTGGGAAACCATTTTTATATAATATGACATTTTTAATGTAATTTTAAATTTCCAAAGACTTTTGAAAAATCACAAAGACTAGTCCGGGAGTCTATAAATCTTCGCAGAATTTGTTAAAAATATAATTTTTATTTAAAACAAAAATACACAATTTACTTCGCAGAATTTGTAATTTTTATTTAAAACAAAAATACAAAGATAATATTTTGGCCAAACACTTACTAAAATTTAACTATTCTTCTACGGAAATACTTACATGTCTAGCATTTCTGAACTTTTGTTTTCATCACAAGTTGCAATGGTACAACATTGTATTAGTTCAAATGCACATTAACATGCTCATTAGCAAATAGGGGGGGCTAATGAGCATGTTAGAGCAGCTACCTAGGTGTTGAATATCTGAGGATTAAGAAATCAAGCATTGATCGATCCTCGTCGAACAAACTTTAAGTGCATTTTAATTAAAATAAGGGACCGTTTTGAATTCAGACGGCCGGCTGAGTGTGAATATTAAAGGTCCAGGTGTCCAAAACCATTAGCAAGATGACAAAAGGTCGACCAATGAATCTAAAAAGCGGCAGGGGCAGCAGGAGCGGCTGTGAGGGTGGCGTCGGTGCATCGAGCCTGCTACAAGACTTGCCGTCACGAGGGTACTTCACGAATGTGCAGCCAACTTTCATGAATGCCATGCTTGATTACGTTTGCGAGCATAATACTACTCCACCAGATACTCAGTGCATCAAGACTGACACTACGAGCATTCTGATCAGAACTCTCACCTTGAGAAAACAAAAGCAACAGAAGGCTCCAAAAAAGAGGCCAGCAAAGAAAGCCAAGAAAGTATCGTCTTTGAACGACAAGGATCTGCACAGCCTCACAGTACGTGGAGAAGATCAGGGCGAAGCTCAAGGACAGTGCGAGGGAGAAAGCACGAGCTTATTGCACGATATTTCAAAACGCACAACCTCTAATATTAATTAGTCCTAACTGAAATGTATGGTATTTTATACAGCACGTAAATACATAGTAGTATGGGTTATTTATAATAATACCAAGGGAGAACTACATTCTGAACAGGTACATGTATATGTTGGCCGGTAATGTTTGATGGTGGTGAGCAACATATGTTACACTGTTGTTGCCTACCAGTATTGTGTTTGTGTCTGCTCAAGTTCAACTAGGCTCAAAACATTTTTGGAGCCTTTGAACAATCTCAAAGTCTCATTCCTTGTTCAATGAAGCCAATAGCCTAGAAATTAT
>LDJE01051623.1:0-11724 GCA_001021135.1 Selaginella kraussiana
TAATGTTTTTTGGAGATGACGTAGTTATTGATGGTTAACATGGTTTCTGACATGGTTAACGTGGTTACTGCAGGGCCGAGGAAGTTCTCGAGATGGGGGGGAACTGTTGTAGACTCCATTGTTGGGGCATACCTCACGCAGAACGTTTCAGATCATCTGTCTAGGTGAGTGTAACTTCTTCTTGAAGAGGTTGTTAGACTTATGGTCGTTGTTCATGTCTCGTCTTTATTTTTTTCGTGATGTTCATAAATATTGTTGTCATAAATCGTTGCAACGACGTCAACACATTGTTACATTTTATTTTTTTGTAGCGTTTTTCATGAAGCTCATAAATGACAGTTCATTGTTGCATTTTTTTGTAGCGTTTTTCATGAAACTCATAAATCTCCTTCGTAGTTCTGCATATATGAGACTGGCGGCCAAGCATCCAAACAAGAGATCAAAATCGCGAGCTTCTTGCAACACTTCCACAGGCGGGAAGCAGCCTGCGACTGAGATACCTCCGTCCCCTAATGGTGGAGACGGCAAGGACCCGCTCGCACCTCGGTCCCCTCCTGTTGGAGACAACGTCCAGTCCGATGTTCGCATTCCAGCAGTCCGAGACGGCCAGCAGCTGCCAGACCTAAACTTGTAAGTCCAGACCGTCGAGTCGAGTTCCATTCTAACAATGAGACATGCAGAACACCCCAGAGCACTACCGTCCCCGCCGATCATGCAAACTCAGAGCCAGCTTCCATTCCGGCTCACCATCCGAGGTCAAGTCCGTCTCTTCAAGCTGAGGTTGTAGCTCACCATCCGAGCTCAAGTCCGTCTCTTCAAGCCGAGGTTGTAGCTCACCATCCGAGCTCAAGTCCGTCTCTTCAAGCTGAGGTTGTAGCTCACCATCCGAGTTCAAGTCCGTCTCTTCTTCAAGCCGAGGTTGTGGCTCACCATCCGAGCTCAAGTCCGTCTCTTCAAGCCGAGGTCGTAGCTCCGGCTCCTCAAGCAGAGTTCGTGTCTCAACCCGTTCAGCCCAAGTTTGCTCCAGACCTGAGTAGTCTCGTCTACCGCCACCCAAACGATGATTCTTTGGAGTTCCAGAAAATGTTGCGTGATTTCCTTTCGTCTCCGGACTGTCCAGCGTATTCGGTTCCAGAGATTGCTAAGTATCGCCCTACAGGAGGTGCAACTCGGCCATCCCCAAAGGTCTGGATTCGCCCAACCGAGGCTTCAGAAGGTGTTCCACAAGATCCCTCGCGAAACGTGAGAAGGAAGTTGAAGTTTCAGGCTCCAGAACCTCAAGCTGCTCCTGCTCAAGGTACGATGACACTCGGTGTTTTTGCTTCTTTTATCTAAACCCTGCAACCCTAGAACCTCAAGCTGGTCCTCCGAATAAACGCGGCAGGAAAAGTGGGAAGAGCAAGAAATCTGGCGCAGATCTAGCAAACGAGGAGCTGAAAGCTGGGAGGAAACCCAACCCAGCCCGTGCTCGCTGGCTGGACATGCGAGCTCGAGTCATTCAGGAGAATGGTGGTGAAATACAACCTCCGTGTGAATCCCAAATAGATTGGGAGGCGGTGTTACATGCCAGCGTAGACGGCATAGCTGGCCCGATCAAAGAGCGCGGTATGCACAACGTTCTCGCTGCAAGAATCAAGGTGTGTGCTTTAGGGTTAGGGTTAGGTTTCAGGGTTTCGCTAACGCTTGTTTTCGCAGGCCTTTCTCGGGGTGGTATATGAGGAACAGGGCAACTTGAACCTCGAGTGGCTTCGCAAGATTGATCCTGAAGAGGCAAAGTAGGTTTTTTTTCAATGTTTGATGTTTGATGACGTTTGATGTGCAGGAGATACATGATGAGCATCCATGGTCTTGGTTTGAAGAGCGTGGAGTGTGTTCGTCTTCTGGAAATGGAGCATGCTGCTTTTCCCGTAGGGCGTTGGTTCACAAAACCCTAAACCCTGAGCCCTCATTTGCAGGTCGACACAAACGTCGGACGCATTGTGGTGAGGCTAGGTTGGGTGCCCATAGAGCCTCTTCCCGAATCTGTGCAAATGCACTTGCTGGACTTGTAAGTGGTTATTCATCCGTATGTATAATTCTTATTGTTTTCATGCAGGTATCCAGTTCAAGCGACAATACAAAAGTACCTGTGGCCGAGGCTGGCACATCTAGATCACGCGTTTTTGTACGAACTCCATTATCAGATGATAACGTTTGGGAAGGTACGTACTTTTTGCGTTGTTCATGACTAGAACGTCTTCTTGTTTTGTAGGTGTTCTGTACAAAAACCAAGCCCAACTGCAACGCCTGCCCCCTACAAACCCAATGCATGCATTTTGCGAGTGCCTATTCGAGGTACTACTTCCACGCTTAGGGCTAGGTTTAGGGTTTGAACTTCGGAAAGCTAATCTCTTGCTGCTTTTCAGTGCAAAGCTGCGGATTACTGGAGCCGATCCAACAGCCAAGGACAAATCCGAGAAAGTCGTGTTCCGTGGACTTCTCGAGCAAGCCAGAACCAGAAAGTATGCACCTATCGTCGAGGAGCCGCTGGACGCTCCACCAACACCAATATGTAACGGTTTGTGCAAAGCTCATTGCTTGGGCTGCAACCCGGAGGTGCAAAATACCCAGGAACCTTTCATCGAGGTTCCCTCGACCCCTGAACGAACCGAGGAGCCGCAGCCTGAACGAACCGAGGTTCCTGAGGTCGAGGACATCGAGGACATTGTGGTACCTTTGGGTCGGAATTGGCTACGACACACTTCAATTCCTGAAGAGGATGATGGAGAACCTTGCGTACACGAGCTCAACTTCGCACCGAAGGGCCAGAAGGAGATCGTCCAAGACGTCGAAGAAGAGGAAGAGGAAGACATCCTCTTCATCGACTTGAAGAAAAACCTGGCTCAAGAGGCGTACAAGAACTATGATGGTGAATACGGGTGTAATGAGGAGTTTGAGGTCGAATTGAACGCCAGACTTGAGGAGGCTTCCAAGGCGCTTGTGGTGACGAATTCCGTTCCTACCACACCTCTCAAAGCTGTCTGGAGGCTGCGCACGATACACAGCGTGTGAGTTTTAGGGTTTAGTATTTAGGGTTTTGCTTTTAGGGTTTACTTAGGGTTTAGGGTTTTTCATGTTTCTCATTTATGCATTTTTGTAGGTACGAAATACCGGATGGACACAGGATTCTTCAAATGTATGAGTTAGATCCGCGTTTGCCAGATGACCCTTGTCAATACTCGTTGGCGTTGCTTGGCCCTGGTAAGTTTTTTTCATCTTTTGGTTCTGGTAAAAATTTCGAGTATGAACAGCTTCTGATGCAACTGATGCAACCGATATGGTGAAGTGTATATTTCTGGTAAGTTTTGTGTAGTTTTATTTGTATACTAAACTGTATTTGTACAGATACCTTGCCGTACGGCAATGCGAGGAAGTTTTCCATTAAACGGGACGTATTTCCAAGTTAACGAGGTATGTATAATACACAGTTTTTAGGGTTAGGGTTACACTTACAAATGTGTCTCCTCAGGTTTTTGCCGACTATGCGACCAGCGAGAAGCCCATCAACGTCCCAAGGGCCCTACTTTGGACGTTGAAGAGGCGTATGGTGTATTGTGGAACTTCTGCAACGTCGATATTTCGTGGCATGGATACTTTTCAGATTCAGTTGTGTTTTTGGAAAGGTATTAAGCTGTTTATTGCATTTTTCATTTGTTTAACTCTTGTACATATTAGGCTATGTATGTGTACGTGGTTTTGACCGACAAACGCGAGAACCGGTTCAGCTTTCGGACACTTTCCATCAAAGTAAGAAACCTGGGGCAACCAAGGGAGGAAGGCGGAAGAAAACTTACAAATCTGATGAAGATGAGTAGCATAATGAAAACAATTCTTTTTGTTGTGAATATGGTTTTTATTGCTTTTAAAAGCTTGCTTTGTTTGGAAAACTCGGAAAACTTCGAAATAGGTCCCGTACAAAAACTTCAATTTCACGGAGAAAAAACAAAGTAAATCATCGTATTGAACGCCTTCTCTCAACGAAATACTATGATATGCATTGCTACAAACTACAAACTATTTGAACGAAAATCTCGCTTGTTCTTAAGCTTAAAACGTTTGCTGCTCGTGTGTTTGTGCTTAAAAACCTTAAACTTCACCGGACTAACGTATAATCAGTTCAATAATACACTCAAGTTGCAGTTAACACTTAATAAACTTGACTGGACTAACATATAATCAGTACATCAATCTACAACGAAAGAATGAACACTTGGACGTTTGTAGTCTTCAAGGGTTGATGTTGATAATGTACATGTACCGAGCAACTCCAAGTATAATGATCGCCTAATTTCCAAAACGATATTCACAATACCGCAAGTTTCATTCCTTTGGTCGAGCGGACCAAAGAGAGCTCAACGCTCTGAGCCTCGCAAAGTAGTCTCCCATTGCGAGAAGGCCCCGAGCTGCCTGTCGAGTTGTGAGTATCCTATGGAGCTGCTGAAGTGTCTGTTGTCGAAGATTATCAGCCTGCATGAAAAACGTCCAAAGCTTTAAATGAAACCAGTGCGGACTTGTGGATGGAGCAACGAGGATCATACCTGACGGACGAAATTCTCGAGCGTCCCGAGCTTTCCCATGGCCATTGCCATTTGTCCCATGTAGTTTGCAACGTTTGGAGACGTGCCTAGCGATCCAGAGGCCAAAGTGTCCGCTAAAGACTGCTGGAGAGCCTCCATTCCTTGCGAGAGTGCATCTTCCGCTTGTTGAGACGACTGTTGGAGGTTGCAAATGCCCAAGAGTTGCTGCTCGGTTAATGGTTCCAGCTGAGGGATTAGTATCTGCAAAGCTCCAAGTTTCAGAACATAACGCCGTTTAAGTACAAGTTTAACTTAAGCTGAGAAAGTTCTATACGAACCTTGAGGAGTTCTGAAGGTTTGAAACCTCCCATCCACATGAAACAACGTTCAGCAGGCGTCTTCCACATTCCCGATACAAGATGGAATACGTCGGCCTTTGCAGCTACGCTTTTCATACGGAAAATCTCATCGTAGTGAGCAAGACCATTGTCTACCAACACTCTGAGCTCGTTGTCCGCAACGTGAGAATGTATGGCACCCCTGAGCTCACTCATCTGCCTGTGTTGCTCCTCCAACCATCTCGCATATTCCATATCAAATTGTGCAGCAGCTACAAAAGCCTCAGCTATTAAACCAGGAACATATATATATTTCGAAAACATGGTTTAGGGTTTCGGAAGATATAAACTAAGCCAGAAGTTCCAAAAGTTCTACCTGGATTGATAGCTGCATTGCTTCCGGGTATCTGCTCTCCGTAGCTTCCAGCACCAAGGTAGAATCCCTGCTGCTGAAGGGTACGAAAAAACGTAAGACTTTCCAGCTTTTCAAAGAGATGGATGCGACCACAGTGGGTGTACCTGCTGTCTCGCACGCTGAAGTTCTTGCTCCAACTGGTTCAACTTTATCCGACTTGATTCTAGCTGTTGTACATACGCCTGCAAATGAAAACGAGAAAGTATCAACATCAGATACTATACTGTCTACTGTAGAGTCCCCGTCTATAAAAAAATGCACTGTTTTCCCGTAAGAGCTGACCTTCTTCCTCAGCCGACTCTTTCGTGCGGCTTCTCGGTTCTGTGCGAGCCGTCGAAGTGCCTAAACACAACATTATCTTAGTATGGTACAAACCAAAGTCAGAAACCGTATATACGTATACCTTAGCATCAAGGTTCTTGTGTTCCCTCTGGGTGGACGCACCCCCTTGCCTTCCTTCTTCAGACTAGAAAATGGGGGAATTTTAAGTATTAAGATGGTGAATTTCGGATATTTTTGTACCTTGACGTTTGGGGTGGTGTCCATATCAGTGGAAGTGTCTGTCCTCGGGCTGTTGTCGGCTGTGGTTCTAGAGTCGCCCCAAGTGTCAAGCCGACTCGTGGGAGACTCAAAACCCGGTTGTACCCCTCGACCGGAGGACGTATAGTGCGAAAACCTAGAATCCGTGCTAGCAGCTGACGGCGAAGTTACGTGAGGTGACGGCTGCCGTTGTTGTTGTTGTTGCTGCTGCTGCTGCGGCTGCTGCTGCTGTCCAAAACATCGAATAACATCGCTCGGCGACAAGAGCACGAAACTTACTTTGGGTGACTCGAAACGCACAGGACCAGCGGGTAAAATGTTCAACGTGCTCCTCTGAACCAGCGAGTCTGCTCAAGAAATCACACCTCGAGAATGAAGGGGTTGCAAAGTGAGAGATGGGCCTTACGTCGTCTCTCCAGCTCGTGCTGCTGCTCCGCTGCTGCTTCAAGGGAGAAATTCAAGGGCTGCTGCAGCTCCGAGAGGTCGTAACCCCCGTGGTGATCACCCACAAACGATGTGGTACTGCAAGAAAAGCTTGGGCAATTACGAACCCGCTTACAAGAAAGTGCCTCTCGTATGCTACCTAAGAACTGGTACTACAACCATTGCGGACAAGATGATCACAAGGAGAAGCTATCTAAGATGATCAGACTTGCAAAGCAAAAACCCCATGAAAATCTCCAAACACTAAACACACCAACGTATATGGAAGTTCTATAGAGATTTTAGTGGTTTTTTTTTTCGTACATGTAGTGTGGCGGAGGTGCCACTGAGAGGCCCTGCATGTTTGATGAAGAGATGTGAAGTAGCTGCTGCTCCCTGTTGTTATTTTCCATTTACCATCTCGAGGAATCCATTTCCGAGATGGCAAAACACCGTCCTGAATCCTCTACTTCGACGAGAACTCTCAATAGAAATGCTACGTTTTGTGGGAAAAAACTAGAGGAGATTCCCAATGAGCGCAGCGCTTTCGCATTCATCCATCCATTCACGAGTGCATCGATCGGAATGAGCAAGTGAGGAAGGCGAAGAACACTCGGAGAGTTGTTTCAACAGCGATCCATCTATGCTACGATTGCTTGTTATCGTCGTCTCTCTCGCAATGAGAGCCAAGGAGCTGTGGCGGAAATAAACAATTTTCCCGAGATAAAAATTCCGAGAAAATGCAAGGGGAAAAAAAAAGTCGAGAAAATCCGGAGGGTCAAACCTCATAATGCCTCTTATGCTTGCTTCCCATGACCCATGCATACACACATTCACTTTGCCATCCATATTGTTTGACCATGCCACCCACCCCCGCCCTTTGACTCGCCGCCACAATCGGGAGCAGTGGGTCCCAGCTCACCACGTGGACGTGCTACATTTCGCCACGTCGTCTATATTTAGGTTTTGACCTGGTCCAAAGGGGTCTAAAGTGTGCAAAAGGGTCCAAGTAGTTGACCAGGTCAAAGACCTTTGTTTTACGTTAACCTAGACGGCATTTTTTTGCTTTAGGGGGTCCAAAATGCCTTTTGGAGCACGGAGTTGTCGCTCTCGAAGGTTGGGGGAAGGTTGTCGCCTCCTTGCAATTGTATTTGATTATGATATCGAGGATTATCTTCTTGTTAATCATATATAGTTCATCCAGTCTTACTTATGGACTACGTGACTTCTATATGGATTGACATCGTCTATGGGCTCAAACTTCATTTTCTAATGCCCACGAGGACTTTCTTGCAGCTTTTTTGAACAAGTCACCACGAAATAGATAAAATCGTTCACCACTTATGAAACTACTTATGTCCCAATCCATACTTGCTCCATCCTTGGTACAGGGGTTTTGCTGACCCCACTATGGGACTCCACCTTCATTTTGGATCTATATCTCTCACAATGACGAAGCAACTGCCGATTTTCAACACCTCATGCAAATTGTTCGATAGTAGTTTAGATCTCTTCTTACATCACTCGTTGCAAGGGAATCTCCGAGTTGAACGAAAGCTCATTCCTCTCATTCCTTCAAAGCCTGCATTTCCTTGATTATAAAGATACCCTTCAAGTTGTAAGTTAGGTGATTAGGTGATAAACTTATAGGTGGTGGTGGTACCTCTTCCAGCAGCTTCAGTTTCGAGGAATGCAACCCTTAGAAAATGCTGTACAAAAAACGCCCATTTTTCTATGCGAGTTCACCTTTCCATCTCCCCGAAGTTTGGTGGCATTCATGACGAGCGTTTTGAGCATTGTCTATAGAAGAAACTTGCGAGCAAACAACGGGAAATGGATGCCACCACCGATTCGACAAAGGGACAACAACATGGACTTTCCATATGACAACGTTTGCAATGGCTGTAAAAGACAAGGAGAATCCTTCACCCCCAAAGGAACAGGGATATGTCACTCCATGGACGAGCACTTTCGCAGCTGAGCTCTCATCAGCTCAGGGCCTCTGAAGTAAGAGGAGGATGGTTACTTGTTGCTTGTCGTCACCATGGTCGTCGCTGTCGTCGTCACCGTCAGCGTCGTTAAACACCCCCCCGCTAATGACATGGCATGATGGTGCTACCCTGCAGGGGGATAGTTGTCTGCCACGTAATGATGGCGTCTCACATGACGTCAGCATCACAAGATCAACAAAAGGTAGGTGATGATGCCACCTCCCCCCTTCCATATATGTGCAAATGATGATCCATGTATGTAGTATCCATACCATACAAAGCCATTGTAGAAATGATCATGTCCAATAATGGGGGCGCATGGGCCCATCCCGGGGAACAATGGGCTATATCTAAATGGGAGACGTGGTTGCTCAAAGAACGTCGTTTTGTGCCATGCATTGCCCCCTTCTAGAAATGCCCCCTTTCAAAAAATGCGGGCATTAGGGCAACCCCCACATTTAAAGTCAACCATTTTCTTTGGCTACCAAACTAAAAGGCACGTCCAGTCCCTATGGAACTATTCCTTCCCACCACGATGGCATACAAACAAGCGCCTTCCCTATATCGTAGGCAGAAATTCAACCAAAGGGATATGGAATTTTCAACGCGATTTTCTTTCCGACTTGGTCAAATAATTTTATGCCCTTGTCAATTTGGTGTCAAGATCAATAGCTGCTCCATTTTTTTTGCACCTAATACACCCAAGAAGAAGTAGCATATTTCAATGGAGTGAAGAAAATAAAGAAGTATATTGCTCAAAGAGGTAGCGTACGAAGAAATACTACCTCAAGTTGTTGAAGAAATGTGTTGCAACGTTTAAAAAAAGTAGGTCTAGCTAGAAGAACAAATATTTCAACATTCACATAGAGAAAATAAATAAATAAATCACATGAGACTCCATACAAATACAAAGGAATCAAGCGTGTGAAATAATGTGTTGTAAGTTTAATTCCTCTGTGTGAAAATTGTTAGTTTTATTTCTTATATAAAAAACAATATTTTAAAATTGCTACTAGCAATCCAAATAGTTGGCAGCCATCATCAGGTCCAGCGTCAGTGCAGGTTCGATGACAAAATCACTCTCTTTACCACTGAAATGTTCGAAAGATTGAGAAACGCAACGACGTAACTATCATGGTAGCTTACCTTGCATATTGCAATGACCAGTAGAAGTATTGGCACACCTTCTCCAAAACTTCAGTAGTGATCTCTGGCAAGGTTACTTTGCCCATGACCGTCTCCCTGAAGTTCCCTACAACCAGAAACCAAACAAATTGGGATGGACTTCCCCAGATGAATCGCATTACCCTCAGATGTGAGCATGCTCTTGAGCGTCGTAGAAATGAGCGCAGCACGCCTATCGATGATGAACTCGAAGCCCTCTGCGCTGACGAGCGTAACGGTGTCTTCCTTGACTACCATCCTCTCACAATAAGAACCCTAACCCTAAAATCACGAACGAAGAACCCTAAAGTGCGATCTGCTCTTCGTCTCCCAATGGTAAGCTCTGGCGTCTCAGTTCCACGGTGTTGCTGACTCTGGATCTGTTGTAGTCTGCGTTCTTCGACTTTAAATCCTTCCTCGCGGTAGCGTTGCTCATCGTCTGTACATGCACATACATTAAGCTACACTTCCCCAGTATGATGACACGAACGAACGGGTAATCCATGGTTTTGATTTTTGCTGAAAATCTCTCCTTGCAAATTGATGTTTTTGCAGCTTCAGAGGCGTGTTCTGGAAGGCGGCTCGCATAGGAGAACGCCTTAGTCCCTGGGTTTCGGCTGCATGTATAGTAATGGGATTCTATATGCTCATTTTTTGAGTATTTTATTACGTGTCCAGACCAGCTTCACATGAATACATGAGATGATTTTAACAAAATGAATCTAATTAAAATAATTTAACTGTTGCTGTATCATACGCCATATTGATCAAGAAATGGCACGTACAGCGTCCTTCATCTACGGTGCTACGTTCTATAAACCACACCTCAAGAACGTAAGAATTCAAATTCAATCAATTCTACGAGTTCAAATCGATCGTATTTCGCATTTCTATAGCAACTCGTTTCTTCAGGATCATCCAGACTTGGAGCACATTCTAGAGTTCTAACGTTGCGAGCTGCTTTATCAATCCCTGGCCTTGAAGCTGATGATTTTCGACATCCTTTGGACAGACAAGTATGTTAAATCTTCACACTTATACATGAGGATCGTATTTTTCTTGTAGAATACAGCATTTCTTCGGGTAATTCCTGGCGTAGCTGAGTTCGGGAAGCTCCTTCTAGGTGAGAAAACCTTCCAGTTTCTTTATTGATTTTCTCATTTTTTCTTGTTTCCGAATATTGCAGGTCCAGCAGCCGAGCAGCTTATGCTTCTTGAAAACATAGCAACTTCAGTGAAAGTTAGTGACAAACAGGTAAAACTATTAGTTATTTTCCAATAAAACACATTTTGGGTTTTTTTTTTTCGTTTCAGCTTCCTGATTTGCACAAGCTGATCGTAGAGGCATCGACGATACTTGGCTTGGATGTAGTCCCGGACTTATACGTTAAGCAAAACCCTCAGCCAAACGCTTATACTCTAGCAATAGCAGGACGCAAACCCTTCATCGTAATTCATACAAGTATAGTGGAGCTCTTGAAGCCGCTTGAACTACAGGTGATTGTTTCTTTAACTTTTAACATGAAGTTTTTAAAATGGATATGTTTTTTAACACAGGCTGTCTTGGCTCATGAGCTTGGGCATTTAAAGTGCGACCATGGTATCTGGCTTACCTTCGCAAACATCCTCGCACTTGGTGCCAATTCCCTACCTGGTAAGCCCGGTAATCATCATGGTTACATACTATTATCGCTTCGTGGTTACCAGGACTTGGCTCTTTGATAGCCCGAAATGCAGAGGACCAGCTGTTGAGATGGGTGCGAGCAGCCGAGCTCACCTGCGATAGGGCCGCTCTTCTCGTTGTCCAAGATCCAAATGTGAGTTACGAGCTCATCTAGAGCTACGTCTATTAGACTTTGTTTTCGTGATCAGGTTGTCATTTCCGTGCTCATGAAGCTAGCTGGGGGATGTCCTTCGCTTGCTGACCAGCTGAATGTCGAGGAATTCCTCGAACAAGCACGCTCATATGAGAAGGCTTCATCTAATATGTTGGGGTGGTACCTTCGGTATGTATAGCTCTTTTAACTTCTAAGCTTTTGAACATGTCATGTGGATTGCTTTGCAGGAATGCTCAGACGCGGCAGCTCTCACATCCTCTGCCTGTTTTGCGTGCTCGAGAGATCGACGATTGGGCGAGAAGTTCTCAGTACAAGAGCCTTGTTACTCGTATGAAGACATACTAGAATGAAATATTGTAGATAACTATTTGAAGGAGTAATATGTGCTCCTGGCAAGTTATCTCCCGCTTGTCATCAGTGTCGGGAAGCATGGTACTCATGAAAACCAGTGAGAATAGCT
>LDJE01052242.1:0-10300 GCA_001021135.1 Selaginella kraussiana
TGTTGGCCCATTGGTGCAAGGTCCTCTCCCTGGTTCAATCATTCGAGCTGCAATTGGACAGCACGTGAGCTTCCGTGTCAGCGACTCTATGAGGAGCTGTGGTCCGACCAGGTGGGTCGTCCTCGCTAGTGGTAAGATCGATTCCAGTAACCACGGCTCCCTCATCTTCGTCCAATGTCTGAGAAGTAACCACTGGAGTCCCTCGTGGTTCTCTTGGCCTCCTAATGCTCGAAGAGTCCACTGGCTCATTGCCATAGACATGCACCAATTTTTCAGCATTTTGCGTACACTCCAATTCCGCTCGGCAGCTGATTTTGAGGCCACCTGTAGTAAAAAATAAAAGTGTAATGACAAGGGGAAAACCATAAAAATGTTAACAAACCTGAGAGAGAATGCACATAGCCATGGTTGCAAGATAATCACAATGATGAAGGTAGTTGCTCCTCATGTACTCCCAGCTTTGCCATGAATGGAGCCAAGAAATGTTGTGACCAGCCATCCGTGAAGCATATTCTAGCGGCTCCGTGTGCTGCAAGAGGATCTGACCAGCAGGTCCCGTTTGAGACCAAACCCCAATTCCAGCAAAATATTCCGTCGCCTGCCTTCGGCAGGCCCAATTCTCAACGGAACCCGGGCGGTAAAAATCGTCCAGTACGTTGAAGAAACTTTTCTCAAGGATCGTGTCTTTGTTGGGATGGCAGCTATGGAACTGCATGTCCAAACACGTTGCAGCCCCAATCAGATCTTTGTAGCTGAATTCTATGCGCCGTTCGACCCACTGTAGAAAAAAGTGCATTTTTTTGTTAACAAGAATTGAAGAAAAACCCCACCTTTTGTAGCTCGCCTCTTTTGGCAGATGTGAAAGCTTCAGACTTGTTGAGATGAGCCTCGATTGCGTACCAACGAGCAATCGCTTCACCAAGCGCTGGCCGAGTCCGGTCGAAGGCTTTGATGGCTGCGTAAACAGGCCCGAGCACATCACATGCATCGTAAACTTTCTTCTTCAAGGCAGGATCATTGATTATCTCTCGCCAGTGTTCTGCTTGGTCTCTACGAGCTGGATTGCCCATGAATCTATCTCTGACGAGTTGAGGGTCGCAACTAGGGCCAAATCCTGAGTAGCCTAAGCATGGTGAGGTAACGTGTGCCAAAGTACGTTGTTACTGGCATCTTTGGATCCAGTGGTTTCGGTGTATTCTGCACCCAGCGACAATACGCCAATAGCTTGCTGTTCTTGGCCAAGAATGAGCTCAACCCTCGACACACATCCATGATCTCTCCGAGCCATGGACATTCACGGCGCCAATCTTCGATGAGAAGCAAAAGGGAGTGGCACTGACACGGTGTATAGTATACTCCAGTCCGCTCCCAGATTTTGATGCCTACTACCCTGCATGTGGAGGTGTTGTACCTGGTCAAAACATGTTAGAAAACCTTAAACCCTAAAAACCCTACACCCATTACAATTCAATTTGAATCACTCACCTGCAGCACTCTCTTTCGGCCTTCGAGCTCGTTGATGACTTGGACAAGCTCATCAGCGATGAACTCCGCATTCACGCTTTGTACGCGGCCGGTTGGAGTTCTCACATCATTCGTCGGAATCACTTTCAGAAAGATGCTCGCGCTACCAGGACATGCCATGATGTTCAAACGATGAGATTTTCTAACGTTTTTCCATCCACTGGTGACGAGTGTCATCAGCCAAGAATGGGAACGTAAGAGTCGATCCAACTTGTCTTTCAATTCCCGAAATTGCTGTGGGAAGCAGTTCGTTTTTAGTAGATGTGAAGAAGGATGGGACCATTCATTCCCCAGCATCGCCAGCTATGTGATTTACATCAATGCTTTTGTCAAGAACCAATATACCCGCGATGAGCCCTAATTGAACCCTAATTAGTGGCATTTCAACGAAGAGCAAACAATCCCGCTGACGAACGAAATTTGAACGTCAAACGAAATCAAACAAGGTACGAGTTCTCAACAAAGAACTAATCAAACAAAGCATAGTATCATATCATACTAATACATAAATACATACCTTTAAGAACGTTTCTTGCCATGCTGGGTGATCGATATCTGACCAGGGCATCCCCGTTAATGTCATCGCTCGACAAATCGCTTCATGGGCACGTTCTACCTGAGATTCACCGTCCTGAAAAAAAATACCATTGAGTGAGATGAACTACCAGCTTGAAATGAGTGCTTAAACCGCACCGAGTCTGAAATGCGGCCGTCACGGTAGACATTGGCGTGTTTGTCACACCAATCCTCGCATCGCATCTGCGCATCGTCTTCACTTCGATCGCTGTCTCCCGACTCGGAGCTCCCGTAGCTTACTTTCCGGTGCTTCCGAATACGATCATACGGCCGCCCACCCGATTGCCGTCCGGGGTATCTCCTGTGATACGTATAAATGTGTACAAATACGTTACGAATGCAAAAAGCAACAACAAAATGCGTACCCCGAATACATATCGTCGACTGCCGTCTAGAACCGGAAGGCTTTTCTCTAAAACTCTCTACTCAACGTGCTCGCTAGGGATTGAGCAGAGACTTCTCTGATGAGCCCTGATTGAACCCTAACACACATGCATTGTGTGCACTGCCACTCTTTTCTTCATTTACTCTCACAAACCCTAAATATTTGACATACAAAAATCATTTCCAATGCATTTGGATTTCCTTAGGGATATACCATTAAATATTTGACATACAAAAATCATTTCCAATGCATTTGGATTTCCTTAGGGATATACCATCTTGACAGAGGTGCCACCATCAACTACAAACTCCTGTCCAGTGATGAATCCCGATTTATTTGAATCGCACAAGAAATAGCAGAGCTGTGCAATATCCTCAGGAACACCAACACGTCCAGCGGGATGCCACTCGTGATCTTCTTCACGCAGTGCCTCTGGCGATGGATCGGTGTTGATCCACCCAGGAAGAATAGCATTCACCCTCACACGTCCAGCATAAGTGATAGCCTGCATTGATCATCAGAGGATTAAACACCCCGAAAATGTAACACAAATGCATACCTGAGAATGCGTCAATCCACAAAGTCCTGCCTTGGAAGCACTGTAACCAGCGGTATTGGGTTCACTTTGGCGTGCACGAGTGCTGGACATATGGATTATACTACCTTCTCCTCCAAGAGGCATATGAGGAATGACAAGCTCTGAAAGGTAGAATGGACCACAGAGGTTGCTCTTGATCATGTTGTCGAACGCCTGGAGTGGGCTTTCACCGGGTAACATGTGGTTCGTCCTCGCTGTAGCTCTCAAATTTACTCTTGAAGCAGCTTCGTCAGTAAATTACCTGCATTGTTGATGAGGACGTGAATCTTGTCTCCGAATTGCTGCAGAGCTTGAGCAACTATGGCTTGAGCCTGTGATGGATCAGCTACGTCTGCTTGAAGGAAGCAGAATTGCTTAACTTTTGGGACGTCTTCCATGTCCAGAACATCAGCTCCGACGACATTGTAGCCCTGAGTAATGCAAATTCATGATATCAACCACGCTTGTAATTTATGGGAATAATAAAACCTCTTTGAGGAAGCGATCAACAATGCATCGTCCAATACCGCAGCGTCGCGCCACCCCCGTGACGATGGCGCAGCGAGAAGACAACTCCATTTATAAAGTTATGAACCCTATATACATAGAGCCATATACATATATAATCCATAGTGTACTCTACGTAATAGAGCACGTTGAACATGCTTGCCTCAGAATCTCCTATTGGGGAAAAATAATAAATCATTCATTTTAAAAGCTTTATTAGCATTTTCATATTGTAAGCTATAGCTTGGAGGTGGGAATCCCACACTTGAAAGAACAATCCTGTCTATATCTCTTCGGGTTCCGAAGGAAGTGAAAGCACGTTGCTCCCACCAGAAGGACAGAATGTAATGGTGTAGTCCGCTCCCGAGGGGCAGGTGAAAGCACTACTCACAGTGTCATACCTGTAAGTTTTTGCAGTTGGGCACGAATATTTGAACTTGTTGGTGTACTCGTTGGCATGGCACGTCTCGGCACTACTATATTCGTTGGTGCAGCAATAGTAGTCTCTCTCAAATGCAAGGCAAGCACTCTTGCAGGCAATAACATTACCACCACGATCTCTGGTTGCAAGCTCCGAGGGACAGTTGACGTTCACATCACTGTGACACCCAATGGTGGAGCATGCGGGGTTGGTCGTAGACACTCGGATCGGTAGGTTGTAGCCATCGACCACGGAGACGTCGTAGTAGTCGATGTTGTCTTTGTGAAGTGGGGTGTACTCTACCAACGTAGCCGGGGGATTACCGCCAGTTATACAGCCAAAACGGCCACCGCAGTCACCAGTCTCGCAACTTCCGAGATCAGTATCATAGTTGAAGCTGCAGTTTGTTCGACCCCAGAACCTCCCGGCCCAGTTACTTGATGCATAGACGTCAAACGATTGCCATGCAACAAGCTTAGTTCCTCCGGTCGAGAGCTGTGGAAATCCAGCGTTTGGGACCCAAGCGGGCCAAATGGCAAAGGGGCAAGCATTGTAGAGACGGATCCTGGTGGCGTGTGCATATCCTGCAACATAAAATGAAGGTGTTTTAGATGGATTTCTATAAGACCTTTAGTGTTAAAACTTACCAGCAAGAAGGAGAGCAAGGAACAGTATGTTCTTGGACGCCATTGAAGCTCTATTTGGGTAATGCTTGAGGATGTGCTCTTATATGTGAACTGTCTTTGAAGGCAAGCTTGATAAAGCAAGGGCGATTCTGCCGACAGCTATGATGGGTCCCATGTTTTTTATGGAATCACTGTGTGCTTAAGAAATTTCACGCTTGTAATATAATTAATTTATAAATTTCTACGTCCTTGGGCATACACTCACTTTGCTTAATCTCTACATAATAACCTGGACCTTGTAACCACTTGTCCCCCCTACATTGTTGGGACATTGTAAGAGCGGGCTGACGTGATTCTAATTTTTTTACTCGTTCAGGTGCACTTTTGTTGCAATTTGCAAATGTTTAAGATGGCTTGCAGAAACCGGTACCCATACTAGGTCTGCATACCATCAGGTGCACTTTGGTTAATTTATGCAAGTTGCAGTCCTTGGTAGCAGGGAAAGAGGGAACCACCGTTGGTCTCAAGCAAGGTCACTTTTATTCGGCAAGATTCTAGCTTCAGCTGAAAGCAAGTAAGCGCATAAAAATCGGCTGCTGTTTCAAAGGCTTACCACATCTCAACTTGCAACAAGCAGCGATGCCAACACCAGTGACCATGCTATCTTTTGTGAGTCCCACGAAGGCTGCATTTCTGGTGGCCATGCTCATCATCTCTACTTCTGGTAAGCTGAAGCTAGTCACGAGTACCTTTGGAATGTCATTAACAAGTAGCTTATGTTTACATGAATGCAGTTGGCGGTGCATTTGCCGAGACGGTGACTCTCCACCTCAAGAACAATTGCCCCTTTACCATTTGGGCAACATGGACACGCCTATGCTCCGAGGAGAAATGCGACAACAAATGCCCCACTGCCAGCGAGCTTGGACATGGCCAGAAGTATACGATTTATCCACCACTTGGCTGGAACGGGAATGTGTTTGCTCGAACGGGCTGTACCCCGTCTTCCATTGACCTCGACGCCCTCACTTGCGACACTGCGGATTGTAGTGGCAAGTTCTCGTGTGATGCAACCACACCAACACGTCCGTATACCCACGCAAGTTTCCGTCCAGTTTCCAACACAGTTCAACAGTACAGCGTTTCCACACTTGAAGGTTTCAACATCCCCATGGTGATGGCAGCGGACGTACCCTCTGGAACTGGATGCCATAGAGTGGGATGTGAATGTGATGCCATTCCAAAATGCCCCAAGGAGCTTCGTCGTGAGAACAAGTTTGAAGTTATTGGATGCAAAAATCCATGCTCCCCAGAACAGCCGATACACTGGCGTCCAGCTTGCTGCAACAACGGAACATCTTCCATTAAAGGTTGTCCCTTTGGGCATCTCATGGACACTTACTGTTCCTTGACGGAAATTTTACCACATACTGGCAGCCACATTCAGAGTTGTAATTCTCCCTCGTACACCGTTACCTTCTGCCCCGGAGCAGGTCTTGCCAATGCTAAGAACAACGCCCTTGCTGCTTGAGGGTATGTGAGGTTTTTAAACATATCAAACATGTTGATATTGCGTTCATTACATTTACTACTTTGTACCCAATTTGGCGGGAACAGAATTAGGGCTATAACAATGCTAGATTTAAAAAAGCAACCTTTCCAGTAAGCATATGCGTATCTACCGCCAAGGCAATAGAGCTGCGCCACGTGTCCGAAACACGCAGATATAAAATTTAGGGTTCTTACTGAGGAGACGGAGCGCGACGATGGCGCTCGGTCTGCGGATTGCACTGTTCTTCCTACTCTTACAAGGTACGATCTTGATATATTCAGCTTCGATTTCTCTGTGGAAAAGTATGATGAAAGTCTGACCTTTGCCCCAATCTTTACAGCTTGCCTTGGACAGCACCTTGATCCAGGCAGTCCTTACAAAGGACATCAAACAGAGTACACCAGGCCCAACGCGGACCTGGACTTGCACTTGGACGAGCCGGACATCGCTCCCAATCCTCTGGGAGGTCCCGAGCAAGTCTTTCTGAGCCAAGCTGACAACACAGGCGCTGCGTTCACAGTGAGTTGGAGCAGCAACCGCAGCATGAGCTCGGAGGTCTTCTATTCAACTCAGAGCGACAAGTTCGACTTGGTCGCCACTGGGATTTCTTCGACGTATACATACGCCGACTACACTTCGGGGCATCTACACCACGTTACGATCCCCAATCTTGAGGTAAATTGAAGCTTTCATATAAGTATATACGAAGTATGTAAACTATGGTATCAAATGATGATTAGTTTATGGCGTATGAAGCTTCTGATACTAAATTTAGATTGTTATTTTTGCAGTATAACACGACGTATTTCTACAGAATTGGAACTGGACACGAGAAATACCTCACTTTCCAGAGCAGTTTCACAACACCTTTTGCTCCTGGACCGGAGGTTCCATTCAAATTTGCCATCGTAGGTGAGTTTTTCGTCGACATTTTAGAGGGTTCGAAACTACCTTATTGAGGTTTTTTCAGGTGATTTGGGACAGACGTATTCGTCCAATACGACCCTAAACCATCTCGAACAGAGCGGAGCACAGTACCTCCTCAACGTCGGCGATTTTTCGTATGCCGATGGTTACCAGCCAAGATGGGATACTTGGGGCCGTTTTATGACGAGGTACACGAGCAAGACCCCGATGGTCTTCGCTTTTGGTAACCACGAGATCGAGTTCGACAAAGCAGTGGTATGCTTCCTTTTTAAGCCCTAAACCTAACCCTAAACCCTAAATGTCATACTCAGGGAGCTATTGAACCCCACGAAGGATTTCGGGCAGTGAATGCGAGGTTCGCTGCTCCATGGAAGACCAGCGGTGGTTTTAGTCCAAACTACTACTCTCTCAACGTTGGTCCTGTGCATATCATCTCGCTCAACTCCTACGTTGCCATTGCAAAGTACACTCCACAGTACCACTGGTTCCTGGTTCGTTACGCTTTTTAGATTCGTTACTACCATGGTTACGTGATCGTGGGGTTTTCAGGAGGACTTGGCGAGCATTGATCGTTCCGTGACGCCTTGGGTGATCATCATCACGCATATACCATGGTACAATACGTACAATGCTCACTACATGGAGGGCGAGGCTTTGAGATCGGTCATTGAGTACTACGCAAGACGGTATAAGGTGGACGCTGTCTTTGCGGGTCACGTACACGCCTACGAACGCTTCGTAAGTCTACGAACTTCCAGCCTCCGTCATCTAAACTTTTCCATTGTAGGAACGGACGTACATCTACGAGCGAGACGACTGTGCCCCTGTGTATATCACCATTGGAGATGGTGGAAATCGCGAGGGCCCTGCAGAAAAGTAAGTGTTTTTTACCATTCTCGAGGTTTGATTTTTTCTTGGCTATGTAACTGCAGGTTTCAAGTGAATCCTCGTCCAGAACTGAGTGCATTTCGTGAGCCAAGCTTTGGTCACGGGACGCTGGAGATTCTGAACGGTACCATGGCATTGTGGAGATGGCATAGGAACCAGGACCACAACGACGTGGTTGCAGATAGCGTCTACATTGAGAACCTGACGTCCAAGTCATGCAAGTCACCTCGGCAACCGAGCTACCCTTATGACAAGATTGAGACATATTACACCGATGATCAGCACCACTACTACATGGATGATCACCCCATGGGTGCTAGGTCCGATCTTTAAACTTAAAACGGGCGTAGCTGTGTATATTGTTACAATTATTTGTAATCATTTAGTTAAGTTCATAATTATTTGCGCAATTACAAATCTAGGGTTTGAACTCGTGGTTTAGCTAACGATGTTTTAGCCCGTCGAGAAGGGCTCCTTTTAAGGAGAGCCATTTAAAGATTTTCTAAGGATTCATAAAAGGTTGCTGAGTATATAAACAGTGACTAACTCTTTAGGGTTCTAACTAGGCCAAAGATGTCCATGCAAAGGATTCTGGAGCAGCCAACTCAAGGTACCTTGAGGAAGACAAAGATAGTGTGCACTCTTGGGCCAAACTCGAGGGATGTTGCTACTTTGGAGGATTTACTAAGGAAGGGTATGAACGTTGCTAGGTTCAACTTTTCGCATGGTTCCCATGAATACCACCAGGAAACGTTGAACAATCTCAGGACTGCAATGGAAAATACCCAGATCATGTGTGGTGTGCTGCTGGATACCAAGGGTCCTGAAATTCGGACGGGTTTCTTGAAGGATGGCAAGCCAATTCAGCTTACCGAGGGGAAGACCATTGTCGTTACCACTGACTACAGCATTCAAGGTGATTCTGACATGATTTCTATGAGTTACAAGCGCTTGGCGGATGACCTTGTTCCCGGAAATGTTGTACTTTGCTCGGATGGTACTATCACGTTGAGGGTTGTATCTTGCAACAAGCAAGATGGAACGATTACCTGTCGCTGTGAGAACACTGCCATGCTTGGTGAGAAGAAGAATGTTAACTTGCCTGGTGTTGTTGTTGATCTCCCAACCGTCACTGAGAAAGACCAAGATGACATCTTGAACTGGGGAGTACCAAATGGTATCAATTTCATTGCTCTTTCTTTCGTTAGAAAGGGTCAGGATCTTGTAAACGTGAGGGAGCTGTTGGGACCTGAAGCTTGTAATACTATTCAGCTGATTTCTAAGATTGAGAACCAAGAAGGTCTTGTGAACTTTGACGATATTTTACGTGAGACGGATGGAATTATGGTAGCTCGAGGTGATCTTGGAATGGAGATACCCACTGAGAGGATCTTTTTGGCTCAGAAATTGATGATCAAGAAGTGTAATGTGGCTGGAAAGCCTGTGGTTACAGCTACGCAAATGTTGGAGTCCATGATTAAGTGTCCCCGTCCAACTCGAGCTGAAGCAACTGATGTTGCAAATGCTGTTATCGATGGAACTGATGCTGTTATGCTTAGTGGTGAGACAGCTGCCGGAGCTTATCCTGCTATTGCAGTAGATACCATGTCCAAGATCTGCATTGAGGCTGAACGATCATTGGATTATGAGGCTGTTTTCCGAAGTATAATGAGCGAGGTGTCCCTTCCACTTAGCACTTTGGAAAGCATGGCAGCAACAACTGTTAGTACTGCAAACAAGGTCCAAGCGTCTCTTATTGTAGTGCTAACCAGAGGTGGAACCACTGCAAAGTTAATTGCCAAGTACAGACCACACGTTCCTATCCTCTCCCTTGTGGTTCCAGTTTTGTCAACGGATAACTTGAATTGGGTTTGCAGCTCTGTATCTCCTGCTCGACACAGTTTGATTGTAAGAGGTTTGGTTCCGGTCCTTGCACAGGGAGTATACACGCCAACGGACTCAGAGTTCATTGGCAAATTGCTTCAAGATGGCCTCAAGTATGCTTTGGACAATAAATTGTGTAAGAATGGGGACAAAATTGTGGTGGTTGAGCGTGTGGGTGGGAACACCATTATGAAGATCGTGCAGATTCCGATGGTTTGATTTATGGGATTTTAAGTCTGAAATTTCACTTGTTATTTTTGAATTTATATTTTTAAAATTTACTTGGGAATCGTTATTGGTACAATGTTTATGAAACATAGAGCTTACGACTATAGGAATTTTCAAGAGCATGGCTAGGTTTCCATAAAGCTACCAGCCGAGATGGGATACTTGGATGGGTGCACACCCTCTCAACCTTGCCGGATTGGTTTAG
>LDJE01052274.1:0-11636 GCA_001021135.1 Selaginella kraussiana
ACCATTTAAATTAACAATCGATAATTGAATTGAATAAATCTATCATATCTTAACAGTCCACATGAACACGTCCAGGCATCTAGAGCCTCAAGCAGCTCATCTGGATACTCCTCACGCTTATAAGAAGAAAGTCGAAGGCGAGCCACCTTCAAATAGTCAGTACTGCACCATAGTATTCACTTTTCACACCCTGTACCCGGTAATAGTAATAGTATTTGCAGTTATTTCGGAATTTCTGCACAAGTATGTACAATGAATCAGAACTGGAAGCAAGAGTCCTTGGAGTAGCCATGTTTTGCAAGGTTGGGCAAGCACGCGAACTCGATCATTGGCGGTGGCCCACACATGAAGGCGGCAGCGCCATCGCCTCCAGCCGGAAGGTGCTCCCGAACGATAGCCTCAGTGACAAACCCGACGTCAAACTTCCAAGAAGCCGGGTCCGTCGGGTGACTGAGAACGTACCATACGGAGAATCGCTCCGGGTACTCGGCGGCCCACTTATCGAGCTCCTCACGGAGCATGATGTCGGCCTCGGTACGATTTGCATATACAAGAGCAATACGGGTACCGTCCTCCTCGGCCCCTCGTCTAAGGACCGCCTTGATCAGCTGGTACACTGGGGTGATCCCGGTGCCGCCGGCCATCAGCGCCACACGTGAAAAGTTGCGCCTTTCCCCGCCGCCAATGACAAAACAGCCTGCTCCGAGGTACTGGATGTGGCCCAGGGGACCCTTGACGTTGATGGAGTCGCCAGGAAGGAGACTGTCCAGGTGCTGGGACATGGTACCGCCGTTGGGGAAGTTCGGGTGGACGCCACGGAAGTAGACTCGGATGAGGAGCTCGAAGCAGCCGACGCAGTCATCGTCGTCATCGGAGCTGATCGGTGTATATGCTCGCATGCAGAGCTTGCCGTTGATCTTGGCCGAAACGAAGATGTGCTTCCCCGTGGGGAGTCCGAGAACCGCCCCTGACAATGGCAGTGTGAAGCGGAGGCGGCGGAGGTCTGCACTGATACGCTCGCTGCTCAGCAGCTTGCAGACTATGTTTTCCTTGGGGTTTAGAGCCCGAGGGCGCCCGCTTGAGTGCAGCTCGATGATGGGTGCCAAGGACAGCGCCGCCAGCGCCCGGACGCCGCCATGAAGAGACCCCTCGGGGCTGGTGTCCGCCGAGGACGACGAAAGATTATTAGCGGAAGGAGCCGTCATCACGAGCTCGCCGATCTTGTAGTCTTCGAGCATGGCCTTGGCCTTGTCCGAGTGGATGGCCTCAAACTCCTCCGTGCAATCGCTCCCAGCGTTGATGAGGATACTGTCTACACCACCCGGGTGCTCCTTGACGAACGACGTACAGTCGTAGACGCAGTTGTTCACCACGATCCATGGCGACTCCGGTTTGCTGTGCTTGCGAACCTCCGACATGGTTATGTTTCGCGAGCTAGTCGACTGGTTCAAAAATGGCGAGGAGACGCTCTTGACGAGCAACCCCTTGGACGGAGGACCGCTGGTACCAGAACCCTTCTCGGCTTCCTTCTTTACCATCCATCCTCCGGATTGATTACCGGGTTGAGTCGGGTGCTCGAACGCAATGGCCACACCACCCAGCTTCCCCTTGCAAGGATGCATCTTCACTTTGAACCAGCAGTTGTTCATCATGCCCTGGAAAAACACCGAGTTTCTAAGCGACAGTCAGCAATGGACAAGGGACGTACCATGAGGTTCCATATGAGATCTTTTGGCTGCGTGTTCATGCTCTCGTCCCATGCTCTCACCATGAGTTCCCGAGCTTGAAGTAGCTCGACAACCCCCACTTTGATCTGCCAGAACACCCAGCACCAATGCTTCCCATACTTTGTGGGACGCTCAGGCCGAGTAATCTCGCAGGGTGACCATGTTTCGCCATCGTCCATGGTCACCTCAACCCTCGTCACCTTTCTTCCGCCGCCTGAACATCAAACGTTAATACAAGTAGACTTTATCACATGCCCACAATGGGCATCCGATGCTCTCAATGGGCATTTTGCATTTGTGAGTGATGAAATGCCCAAAACGGGAACATGGTGGTTAAGTAGTACCTGTATAAGCGTATCCTCCAAGAGTATACGGAGTCTGAATAGTTCCCGGGTTGATGGGAAGAATCTCCCCGTGAGCTGGAGTTGAGATGACAGAGTTTATGTTGAGCTCATTGATCACGTACTCTGGCCTTGTCCACCACCCTGTAGACAAAGAACCACACTGATGAGAGGAGGAAAATGAGGTGCCCACGGCCCAAGCATCTCGGAAACGATGGTGACGCATCAACGATGCTCATTACTAAATACAGGTTTAGTAATAGACGACTAATGGTGAACCTGGGACAAAAGACAACTATAGAGCCATATTGTAGCAGACAACAAATATAAGCTCCAAGTAGTACACCAGACAGGCTCTGACTGAATAAACAATGAAAAACTAACGCTGAATGAAATAAGAAAATGATAAAATAATGAGACGTAATGCATTTGAATGCAGCGACTGAATATGGTACAACAATACATCATGAATACATCATGTACAGGTAGATGATTGTTGAGTGCGTTACCTTCTGCACTTGCGATTTCGGAATCAACATGGGAGGGGAACACTTTGTTGTCGTGGTGATGGTAATGGTTCTCCGACGGAACGTCGGCAAGTTTGATCTTGGACAACCACTTGACCATCCTCCCACCAATGCAACCCGGTACGATGAGCCGAAGAGGGAACCCGTGATCGGGCCTCAGCTTCTCCCCGTTCTGCATGAAGGCGATCAACACATCTTGAGTTTGGTCCATGGCTCTCTCGATGCTCATGCAAGTCCCGTAGCCGGAGCCGCTCTTGGGTAGCAAATCGGTCCCCTCGAACCAGACGTACTTGGCAACGCCGGCGATGCTCTGCTTGCGACTCCTCCGGATCGGGCGTACCATCTGAAGAACGTCGGAGAGGCGAACTCCTCGCCAAAGAGAAGTGCTCACACCGGCTGCGCCCCAGTTGAATCCGATGCTCTTGCTCGCCATGTTCTGCTCCTTGCGTCTGTTGCCCGCGCAGACGAGCGTCACGGGGATCTCCCGCTGGGGGAACAGCCGGAGGAGCTCGTCCATGGAGAAGCGAACGGGGTTGCGGACCAGCCCGGTGATCTCCAGGCTCCAGTTCTCCCATGAAGTGCGAGGAACGGGTCCGTGGTTGCGGACGTAATGCAGGGACGCTGGCGTTATGAATCCCTGCTGCATTAGCACCGAGAGTGGCGCCTCCGAGTTGAAGGGATGCCGGCCGGTAAGCCGGACCATCTCGGGGTGACGGTGTACCCAGTGGTCGGCTGTACCGGAGTCCCGCTCGTCGACGCCTCCCCAGCTGGTTGGATCCTTTCGTAGCACCCAGTCGACGTCCTCCTCCTCGGCCTCGTCCTCGTCCTCCTCGTCATCCTCGTTCTCGGACTCCTTTCCTTTCTCGTCGGTATCGGATCTCGGACTCGGAGTCGACGACGCCACAGAGGTAATGGTAGTCGCAGTCGTAGAAGACGTTGTAGTCGGCTCGAAGGATACATGGTGGTGGTGATGGTGAGCATGGCGAGACAGGCGCTGCTCCAGTTCCAATGCAACTCGGTTACCGTCGTTGGGGAGGAGTACCTTGGTGCCGAGCGTTACCACGGTAGACTCCACGGAGACTCCCATGGCTGCTGTGTGAACGTAGAACCCCAAAGACTTCCGTCAGACAAGCTCAAACAAGATCAACAATTGTTCTCTGGAAAAATGAATGCGGTCTGGCTTTTTTCCACTTTGAGCTACAAAGAAGTGCCTCAGATATCATACAACCTCAGCAGCAGCTCACGAAAAATGGAAATTTTTGAGTGGAAAACACGACTTTTTTGGGAAGAAAATTCTTTGGAACATCGCTCTCTGCACACAAGAAAGTGCGAGAGGAAATTCCCCGCATATTGAATTTCCAACACACTGGCGTATATATATACTTGGGGGCCATGCGACCCAACGTTGTTGGGAAGAGGCAATACTTGTTAATCAATCATCTGAGACGTCATTATAAAATCTCATTAAAAAACATAGGGAGATTTTTTGCTCCCTCAGAGACTGGAGGAACATACCAGGTAAATTAAAAATCAACAAGGTAAATTAAAATCAACAAGTAAATTACAAAACAAGGCAGATTTCACTAGCAAAAAATCGACAAGGACGCCGGTGAGCCCGGCCCCAGAAAATCGAAGTTTCGTGGCTGCCACAGAAAGCAGAAAAACTTGAGGACCGAAATTTGGCACCCTTTCAAGAGAGCCAGAGGTCCATGACCCCTCACCATCGTTAGGTAATGGTCCAAACACGAGGGTTTTTCTTTACAACGTTTGGACGTCCCCTGGGGTCAAAAGAAAGGTTCATTAGGAAAATCAAATCACGCAAACAAAATAACTTACGAGAGCACAACTGGCCCCCTGTTGTCGTGGTCGACGGTTCCCATTTTTCTTGGTATTTTGTTCATGCACTCCTGCCCCCTAGAAATCTCCAAGAGGCAAACACGGAATGAACCATCAGCAAGTTTAATCAAATGAAATGCTGTTTATTTATTGTTTTGTTGAATTAAATTGAATGGCCTACCTTATACATATTACCGACCAATCTGGAACATGGACCGCGTTTTCCACGATTGCGGCTGCTGTTGTTGCTTGTTGTGCCTGAGCTGCCTGCCTATCACCGCGCCTTTCAGCTGTTTCCGACTGCTGCTAGTGGCGGCGGCGGCGGCGGCTGAAGGTGCTCCAGCCGCCAAGTGCTTGTTCTGCGGCGGCGGTGGTGCCAGCCGCAACCTCGGCCCCTCGTCTAGCATGTCCGGTAGACCCTTCTGCAGCCTCTTGAGCAAATCAAACTGCAAATAATTGCAAGTTTAAGAACATAAAAAAAGCCAATAAAAACGATAGCTTACCCTTGATGTTTCCGAGGCAACTTCCGCGACGGTCTGAACCTCATTCTTCTCGTCACGTAGCTCGCTGTCGTCCACAGATTTTCCTTTCTGCTTCTGCGAAATTGAAAAGCTGCTCGTAGTTGGAACAACCTTTTCTTCCACAGAACAGGCGGGACATGGCAGCAGTTGGGACTCAGCAGCATTCACAAGACAGTCCAAATGTGCTAAGTGTCCGCAGGAGAATATATGCCTAGCGCCAGCACCGGCCGAAGCCTTGTTATTGCACACACAGCAAGCCGCCGTCTTTGGACTGAACCCCCGAGCACGACCCTTCCGAAGTGCCACCACGTTATGAAACATATCAGCGTCTATGATGTTCCTGGCCGTTCCCTAACAAAACACCATTAGTCCCAAAACCCTAAAACCCTAAACCTAGGGAGTGCTAAGCCTAAAACTCTAATCCCTATACTCGTACCAGTATTGCAAGCTCGTATCCGTAGCATGTCAGCATCTCCAAGATAGTCGTCTTGAAATCACCAAACTCGTGATTTCCGTGGTCCGATATGATCTTGTTCAAAATGTCGTGCATGGGTACATAACCGACCATACTAGTGACAACGTCTCCCACGAACTTCGAAAGCAATCGACGGAGCTTTCCAAGAGCCGCATTGTCCGAGAGGACCTTCCAATGGTAATGCGAGCTCCCGGGCTTGAGGTGCGACTTTGACGTCGTCAAGTGGATCAAGCTCTTCAGTGGATGCACAAACCTGCGGTATTACCACGAGTGAATGGAGGGTTTACACATGGAGGGTTACCATGGTTACCTGTCCAGAAGGTGGAACCACAGCGCTACCGCCTCGTTGTTGTCGAGACGAAACGTATTTCGCTGGCACAAGGAAATGGCGGCATCTCTCACGGAATGAATAGTTTTGACCTGAAGATCACGACATTTGACGCTTAGCATTCAGAACTGGGGGAGGAAATACCTCTGGAATGTCTGATTGTGATGAAAAGGAGCACGTCACTGCCTTGTCGAGCTCATGAAACAGTCCAGTGAGATTTTCAAGAATGAGAGATAGTGCGCCACCGACGTCTCCCACCATTTCCAGCAAGTACGCAGCACCATCCTTGACTCCATATTTTTGACACAATTTGAGGCACTGCTCCAGTCTGTAGTTCTCGTGTCTTTTGAGGAACGCAAACACGGAGTTTGGCTCGAGTTGACACATCAACTGGAATATGTGTACACAAGCCATAATTAATTGGGTTCAATTGAAACTGAATTGTACCTCAAAGTAGAACTCAACCATCTCGTCCGTAATGTGGAAATGCGAGTGTCCTAGCATGCCTGCGAGTCGGGCACGATCCGTCCAAGGCTCGTCAGCATCCGGTCTCGCATTCTCGTCGTCAGTCGTCCTTGGAGACGAGTGCAGCTCCATGACGGCTCTCAAAAGATAAAACAATGCATTCGGGGAAGATTCCAGGGACTTTACGATATCCTGAACTTGATCATTGAAGAACTCCAAAACCACAAAGAGCGACGCTTCCCTGTAAACACCGTTTTTTAGATAAAAAAAAAGAAAAAAAAAAGTCGAGTGTGTAGATAGCATACCTGCTATGTTGTATAAGTTGGGGAAGATGAGCAACAACCGCCGCTCGAAACTCCGCAGCAATGTTCGAATCCAGAGACGCTTCGGGTTTCAGCAAGGAATGAATGTACTTGAAGGTGTCATGCCATCTCGAGGGTTCCTTCAGGTGACTTTCGAGAGCTGCTGCATAGTTTCCGCTTCGTGTATGAGCCAAAGCTGCAGTCTGTAAAAGCGGATTTAGAAATAGGGTTTAGGGTTACGATACCATATACCTGCCAGTAACTAGCCTTCTCGGCTAGCCGAAGTACAACGTCGGCGTCCCAATCGGTTTCAGGAGCCGCTTTCAGCACAGCAAGAGTCAGGTTCTCCTCGTCCGAGCCCGAGCTCAAGCACAAGTGTTCCAAAACCTTCTGGAGAGTAGTAGGCGGTATCGTTGCGTCCTTAGTCGAAACGTACCGAGCGAGGAAGTTGAATATCGGAACTATGCTCGTTTCTAGGTTGCCCGCGGTCTCGACAATGTGCACCAGCGCGTCTACGAGCATTTGGACGAAGTTGCGTTTGATAGCCTCGTTGCGGAATGTTACACCGAGAACGTTCAGAGTAGCAGCTGCGTCCAGAACCAGGAGATAGTACAGCCTCGAGAAAATGGTAGCCTCGGAACCCTCCGGACTGAGAATGTAGTCGAGCAGTCCGACGGTAACTTCTTCGGTTCGTTCCGGAGGCAAGCTACCACGACCTGAAGCAAATGAAAATAGGGTTGTAGGTATTAGGTTTCAGAATTGAGGATTTTCACCTGGCGGAAACGCAAGCCCTGAGAAGCAGTACTTCAAATACACCAACAGCTTGTATCTGAACCAAGAACATTAACACCGATCTCGGAAAAATGAGAAAAACAAACCCGAAATGTCGAGCGTCTGGTCTACTTTGAGCCACGGCCAGGAGTTCTTCCACTGGCGATTGGAAGTCATTGAGGCCCGTGTTGAACAAGTAGATTAAAGCGCTAAATAGCCCATGCTCCCGGCAGAGCTTCATAACCTGCTCAAAACACGGTAAGAGCTCTCCTGACGGAATTCGAATTTCAGTCACCTGACTGAAATCAAGTGAGCCAATATCCATATGGAGAATGCATTGTTCAACACGCTGTAGCCATCCCTTGCTGCTGTAATGCTCGACAAGGGACTGCATGATCTGAAAAAACTGCCACATTTCAGACACCTCCTTTCCGCAACCCCTAAACCCTAACCCTAACCCTAACCCTAAAGCCTTTGCTTACCTCAGGTGCCAGACCATTTAGCATGTCCTTCAAAATATATGGCTCCAACAACTCCAAGAACGAAGCTGCCATACCAATACTTAGAAAGCTACGAAACCCGTATAAACGTAGAGCATACCAGCTTGGCCGACGGCCTCGAACTTCTTGAAAACATTCTCGAAGAGAACGTCCGTCCGGTTGATGTGCACGCAGAACTCAATGGCAACGCCTCCCACCCTCACGTATTGCTCCCTCGCAGCTTCCGAAGACAACCCTTCACCATTGCTCGTAGCCAAACGGACGTACTCGAAAGCTTCATCGATGTAGGCCGAGAGCAGCGACAGTAAGTTGGGTGCGATCGCCTGTTGCAGTGGTCCGAGTCCCGTGGGAAGCCCGGTTACACCACGGGCTTTACCATCGTAGAGTTCCATTGCGATCTGGAATGCACCCATCCAGTCCCCAGCGTTTTGAAGCGCCTTGATCCGTTCTTTCCATGGAAGAAGCCGAGCTCTCCACATCTTCGACGAACCGAGGAGATAAATCGCAGCACCTCGGACTCCCAACGAATTAGCGTAGACCTTCTCCTTGTTGTCGGCAGTCTCAATGAAATGAGTGTGGAAACTCAGGACTTCACTATCGCCATTCGAGTCGCGGAGAGCAGCACGCTCGAGCTCGGCACCTTCTATTGTGTAGACGCAAAGCTCGGCCTTTTCAGTGAGAACGGCAAGCATCTGCAGAGACAAACTTGAACAGATCATGAAACACCAACCCTAAACCTAAATGTTCAACCCTAAAAACCTAAAAAGCAAAAATAAGCAAACCCTAAACCCTAGTGCTGCAACCTTAATGAACACTAAACCCTAAAACTTAAAATACACAAACCCTAATAACCCTAAAACCTAATCCAAAACCCTAAAATTGAACTCTGAAAGCTAAAGCCGCACCTCTTCTCCAAGCCAAGCTATGCCAGCCGCCTTGGTATCTAGGTTCCACTGAGCCAGGGGTTGAAGCACCCCCTTCTTGAGGTGGAAAACGAAGGCCTTTTGGTCCCAAGCAACTGCGAGTATTGGAGCCGACTCCCCGGTTTCGGTCTGAGCAGGAGCCGATCTCCAGGAAGTATAAGGTATCGAGCCATCTTGGACACCCTGCGGTCTTGGAAAATTCGCACAAAACTCCAAGGACGGCAGCAAACGAAACTGCAAAAACAAGGTATTAGTGTACACCGTAGGAGTCCGAACTTACCACCGTGAGCATCTGCTGGCGAGCCAGAACCACGAGAACGCTTTTCTCATCAAACAGAAACTTCCTTCCGACATCGTTTGGAGCTTGGTCGCCATTTGATAACGATCCGTTACTATGTGCTGGCGCTTTCTCATCGGGAAACCATGCCGAGAGCGATAGTATTGCCCCCCATTGGCCTTCAAGGAGGTTCTGCAACATACAACAACATTTTAGGGTTTAGGGTTAGGGTTTAAGGTTCAGAATACCAGTGGGGAAACCGAGATACGTCGAAAAAGCGTAGTCGCAATCGTATGAAGCAGTACCACCCCCTTTGAGTCGGCAGTGATAGCCTTAGAAGAGTCCTGGCCGATAAACTCTGCGTGTACCACGACGCCATGCTCAACGGTGACTACCTTGGCCATGGTAGCCTTGGTGACGTCCCACAGCGTTACGGTACCATTGGCGTACCCAACGAGGAGCATGTCTCCCAGAAAACTGAAGCTCATCACGGTTACCGGCGCATGCAAAGTACTAGTCAGAAGAATTATCTGAAAAAACGAGCAAATCGTAAGTCCAACCCTAACCCTAAACCCTAAGCCGAGGTACCTTCGTTTCGTTGCCGTCCGCAGATCGAGTAGCCGAGTATCTGCTCGGAGAGAGGATCACAGTGCCTTTGGACATCCCCACGGCTATGCAGCTACCATGGACGGCCAAGGCCCGGGGTGTACCATGGTCACGTACCACGGTAGCCGACGATAGCGTAAACGAAAGAGGGTTCTTCCAGTCAAGTTGAAGTAGCCCTATAGCCGGAGGTCCTCGCTGGATACCCTCGAGTTGCATAGGTCGAGCGGCGGCGCCTTCTTCAAGGTACAGCCCCGAGTTGGCAGCTCCGCTTTCTAAGTCCTCGGCTTCCTCCAATGGAGACTTAACCTTCGTGGTTACCACGATTACGGGTTTATCTTGGACGGTAGAACCCGTGTCCGAACCTTCACTACCAAGAGACGTCACTTCGTCCTCACCAGCGTCCTCCGTAGAACCATCGACGTCCTCGGAAGACCTGATAGAAGCTACCAGCGTCTCAACTTCATCCTCCTCGATCTCACGTATATCTACGTCCTCTACTCGATCACGTTCCCGTATTTCTACACTTCGCTCGTCCTCAGCGTCCTCTCGTATTTCTACATTCGCCTCTACATCCCTCTGCATGTCTACTTCTGCCACGTCACTCTGTACGTCGTCCCGTATTTCTACATTCCCGGGCGTTGATTCCTTCTCTGTCAATGGAATATCCGTACCATCTTCAGACTTACCAGTGGACGCTGACGTAGCTTCGTCCACGTCAGCATCGGTAACCACGGACGTACCGTCGATGGTATCATCCGATGTAACCACAGAGACTGCGCTTGGGGTCTCTCCCGAAGAACTCTCTGAACTTCCGGAAACATGGGGAGACCTGCTCGTCGGGAGATCGGGTCTTGAAGCAGCTGCAGCAGCCGCCAGAGCAGCTCCTGGTCTTGGGCTGGGCCTGGGAACTACCATTTGGTGATGAAATGAAGCCACGTCCCATAGCTTGGAAGAGCTCTTCCGCTTGTTTCCTAGCCCAGGCGTGCCATTCTGAAGCTGAACGCTCACCGTGGTAGCTTCCGAAACTGCCGGGTTCGGATCCTCCTCATCGTCGTCTGCATCGTGGAGTATGTCCTCGATGCTTCTGCTTGGCTCTTCTTCGTCAGAACTGCTCTCAGCATCAAGCAGCGCATCCACGTCGAGATCATCCATGCGATCGGGGCCTTCTGAAGAACCCTAATTTATCAACCCTAGAGTTAAATGCCCTGTTGTAGTTAAGCTTAATGTATTATTAAAACCATAAACCCGGATGGAAATTCCATTCAATCCAAGACCAGGTTCGACCGGGTCCGGTTCCCATGTGCTCAAAAGAAATTGAAGCCCAGTGCTCTCGTGGTGACACCAGCGGTGCTACCATCGCAAAGACATCGACTTTCCCATGTTACTGCAAACCTTCCAACTCCAACCGGTTGCATTTGTTTTGTTCGTAGGGGCCCTGCACCACAATGGCACCAAAGGCAGGGGAGCCTAAAATTGGTACCTTTGCCTTGATTATTTGGCCTGAAATCATCCGGAGAATCCCACCCAATACGTTTAATAGACCAGACGACGTTCACAGTCAACCAGCTTCCTTTGGATACGTGACAACCATCCAAGTCATCTTCCATGGAACCAGCAAGGGGGTGGCTGTAAAACTTTGCTGTACAAGGGTTACGTCCGTAACAAGTTATGCTGAATTTAACTTTGCTGGCCAGGGTCCCAATGATAGACCACGCTCAAAATGTATCCTTCAACTCGGACAGACTAAAACGTAAGCAACACAATATCAAATGTACGTTTTTTGTGTGAGGAGAATGTACTAGTGACCAATCGGGTAAATTGCAAAATGGGAAGTGACGGCCTATAAAGAGTTCCGTATGCACAAACAATAGCACTTGAAGCTAATGATGCTGATATAGTGTAAACGACATTCCTGCCATGCTTGACATTGTCTAATTTTGCAATACCGGTAGGCATTTCTTGTCAGAAATTAAGAAGCTTTGTTTTCAAAACCTGCGAAATTGTTGTAAGCAATTAAGCTTAACCACAGAACAACTT
>LDJE01052576.1:0-15903 GCA_001021135.1 Selaginella kraussiana
ACTGGCTTTCTCATTGTGTGTGCTCGGTTTATGACGGTTGCAGTCGAAGAAACCCCATATCTACTTCAAATGCTGATATAGTCACACAAAACAGTTCAGCCGTGAAAATAACACATGTGTGCTATCTATAATTTGAAAAATAAGAAACGTAAGGCAAAGAAGACCTTGTGAAAATCGCCAGTTAAGACTAAACACAAACAGCCGGTAAAAACGTAAACACCACAACAACTACTTTGAACCACCATTTGAAAAACACAAACACCACAACCACTTTGAATTTCTTAACAAGAATCATGAACACTTAAATATTACAAAAACCAGATGTCGGTATTCACTGTTCTCCAACGGCTGCAGCATAGTAAGGTCCTTCGTCAGCAAGGAAAGGTTGCTCGAGGGCCTGCACATGTAATAGTTAACTGCAATATAAATTAACCGATGCATGTATTTACCCGTAAGGCTGCAAGCCTTCTTGCGACTTTCTCATCGACATGCTTGGCAGATCCGAGGGTCATGACCTTTCCGAGACCAATATCAATGCAGACTCGTGCAAGTTGCTCCAACTTGTCCGTTTCTCCTATCTGGCTCATCACCATTACATTTTTTGTAGAAATGTTCCGAGCGTTCAAACGTTTATCCAACTCTGTAATTGGATGCAATGTCACGGTCTCTAGTGTAGGAAAGGGTTCCAATACGGGTTTCATAACCTGCATAGTATGGCAGATAAGGTTGCATTCAAGTCCTGTCCTGCGTACAGTACCTTCCAGGTTGCTTTAAGATCGAAGCCGCAATCTATGTACACAGAAGCTCCCAATGTGACAATGAGAGATCCAAGTACCTACAGGTTCCAAATGTAAAAAGTCGTTTTAGTACTGACAGATACAATACTTAAACGTACCTCGGGTGCAGCTTGCTCGCTGATGCCGAACCATAGCTCCGTAGCGCTTGTTTTCCGTTTTTTCAGAACCCCTTTGGCAAAGGCCGGGATATCATCCAAACCCTTCTTCGCATAATGATGAAGGCCTCGCTGAACGCATAGGCAAGCATAGTGATCCCTGTTTACCATTGCTTGCCTTAGGTCGTTGAGTTTGCCAATGGTTGCATTGTGATACTCGCCTATCATCTCTTGGGTGTAAAGGAAGTCCATAACCGCATCTCCCAAGTTCTTCAATCTCCAATAAGTACTAGGATTTTCACCAATGCGAGTAGCAACGTCGTCTTTATCGATTGCAGCTTCCAAGAGTAGCCTGTTCTTGAAAGTATAACCAAGCAGTTTTTCGAGTTGCTCAACATCCCTATCCGGAAGCCTTGCAATATTGGAGAGGTCTAGTTCACTTTTAATTCCGGAATCCCAGTCCATAGGGATTTCAAGCCTCTGTGCAAGCTTGGATGCCGCATCAATGCCCCACGCCAAGTCCCGAATGCTGCGCTTCCCGTCTTTTAGCTCATTCATGATGCAAGCACCCAGAAGTGCCTCAACAATATCAGCCAGCTGCTTGTCAGAAATTCCTGTTTCCAAAGATCGAGGAATGATTAATCCAGGGGCATTCCATTCTTTGGGCGTAAACATTTCCCCAAAGACATAAAATGTCAGTTCATGTCGCTTTGCGCATTCGGTAAGCGTGCTGTTGCGGAGGATGGCTTGAGGATCTTGTTGAGGGTTTCTGTAGATGGAATGGGCGGTGATGAGCTTCAATGCACTGTCCCCCAATAACTCCAGCACCTGGTATGAAATGCCAGAGTTACAAGCTGGTGCTGTCAAAGCCTCCAATATCTGCACGGTCAATGCGGGGTCAATGGGTCAAACCAGAAAGCTATACTTACGTTGACTGAATTATCAAGATTCAGTTTGGACTTTAGCTCATCAGCCATAAGGACCATCTCCATCTTGTGAAGGACTGTTGGCATACGCAGTGCAGCTCGATATAGACTCCCAGTCACTCCGTGATAGATATAATGCTCATTTTCTAATGTCACTAAGGCATCCTTTTTCATTGCTCCGCAACTGTCTTTGGTGAGACAGCTTACCGCAGGGTATAACTTGCAGGCGTTGACTTCCCTGTGATACGAACTGGATGTTACCAAGTACTTATCCAATGTACCCTTTATGTCTTGGTACAACACCACAGAATCTATAGCAGGTAGTCCAAAATCGAACTGCTTGTTTAGTGCATTCTTAACTGCAGACCAGTCAACCTCAAACTCCCGGGCATCCCAAACTCCGCTCCGATGACAAGGAACTAGGTAATAGTCCTTCAAAACCTTCTTCGGCTGTGGTAGCATGGTGCCAACTGTGTGTGGGAGTACTTCCTCGAAGAGCCATGCCGTAAACTTTTGCACGAGGTGCCACTGTAATCTGAATAGTAAGAAAGCATCAGGTTGAAAATAAAATACTTGCCTCGTCGAGGTTCAGTTTCACTTGCTCGGGGCACGGTATTGGTTTGAAAATGATAACCGAGCCATCGTTGACGAAGATCTTGTCAATAAAATCAAGAAAGAGAAGCTCGATCCGGCTGAAATCCACGTGATCTGGGAACAAAACTCCCAACTCCATGGCTTGGCTTTGAAGTGGATCATCTCCTTGCTCCAACACTTCGAATGCAATGGAAACGGCAAAAAAACTTTTGTCTTTCCATCCGAGCCCGTGGGGCAGACGTGGTTCTACCAGAGCCGGACTACCTCGAGGGTACTTGGGTACCGGTGCTGCTCTATTTGCACCTCCGTTCGCTGTTCCATCTGCTGCTGCCTCTGAAGTGGACGGTTTGCCTTCATCGTCAGGCGCCTTCTTCTTTGCAATCTCCGACATTCGGAAACCTCGATCCAAAGACTTATTATCTACAGGAATGCTTATATACAAGCAAAACTTAATTATGTCGTGTGTTAAACACCCGCATTTAATTTTGACGGAACAGACTAATTATAAAGTTCAGCATATGTATTGACCTTTGTCAATTACATATATTGGGCCATCCTTCACGTGTTTGAGCTTTCCTATACCCGAAGTAGCAATCATCAAGGATCTCCAGTGCTGCATTGCAGCACTGCACCAAAGCCATGTTCTGAGCTAAATAATCTGGACTTTTGGGCTGCCTGAAGACATGGTCGCTATTTTTGAAGTTGCAAACACTGACATGGCATTGCAGCAACAAGGAACACACTGAATTATGTGCCTTATTGCCGCAGGCAGCCCAAAGTTCAGTATTTAACCAAGCATTTGACTAAAAAACGTGGTCTTGGTGCATGACCGAACGCTTTTAGGCCGGCATGCAGTCCGACATTTGCACATAGCTAAAAACACGATCTACAATACGTGTACCGCGTTTTCGTCACATAAAATTTGCTAAGGTTTCATGAGCCAGCGGTGTTAAGTTAGGTGGAAACAGTTGAGACTAAGGGCAGTGCTCTATCAATGGAAATATCCTTGACTGGAACTGGCTACCTACCCATTTTTGCCCCTGCCCATCTTTGCACCTGCCCAAACTTTGAAAAATATATGAGGATTTGCTAAATTCCTAAGTGAAGGTTGTGCCGCAGCTTAAAGCTATATGATCTAACCGCATTCTGTTCCGGATATAATCATTGTCACTGAAGGTAGCGAACAGTTCTTTCTAGAGATAGGTTCATTCATCATAAGTACTTTTTATTTAACCTCGTTCAACCTTTGCCCAGTCCTGTTGGGCCTGGTTGGGCATACCATATGTGTGGCTTGGAAAAGTTGCTTGTGCAGATCCCAATCTTGAACGAGTTCAAGTTGACAAACTTTGTAAACTTGTAACCCAGTGGGGACAAGCGTCGTGCTCGTGTTGCAACCGAGACTCAGTAGTGGTCAGACGAGGTAGGTATATCCATCGGTAACTTTCATAAATTTGTCCCTGGCAGAGGATTGAGGATGCCAGCAAATGTATTCATGAGATTAATACCCCTTCCCATATATGTAGAAATACGTTGTAGCTCAAGAGTGGGCGTGGCAAAGTATTGGGGGCATAAGCAGTCGCCACATTATTAACCACGAACTGATCACGAACGGGACCACCTGTTTGATGTACAGAACAAACAATGTAGGAGAAAGGAGCATCCCTGCTTCACTCCAACTCGCTGAAAAAGGAGCAAGACCGCAAAAAGAGAGTCGAACTTACTATATAAGTGAGTCGAAGTTACTGGCCTCTTCCCTTGGATCTCGGGCTTTCCATGTAATTTGACAACTTGTTTGAAATACAAAACTATGCAAGGAGGTTCAGTTAAGCTCTTAACCTTATAAAATTGCTTGTATTTACATAAAATTAACAACACAAATTGTTATAACTTGTTTTGAGTGAATGCTAGTAAGCAAGTATGTTTGCAAGTACTACATACGGTGTTGAACCAGTACTAATGCTCGCATGCTCTATAACAGTTTGTGCTGCTCGTGTCGCTAGTTTCACGTCCTTCTGGCTGTTAGAAGCTCCCAGGAGGGCTTGCCATGTCGTTGTTTCAGGAAAATATGGCATATTATTCAGTAGATTTTCAGCATCTTCCAAATGCCCAGCACGAGCCAACAAATCTACGATGCAAGCATAGTGATGCCTCTCAGGTTCGATGTTGTGATCCATAGCCATCGAAATAAAACATCTTATCCCATTCTCGACATTTCCCATGTGACTGCAGGCAGCCAATATGGGAGTATATGAGATAGAGTCAGGAGGTACACCTTCAGCATGCATTTTACAAAGGAGCTCATTAACGAGTACGGTATTCCCAGTTTGGGCATATGCTGTGAGCATTGACGTCCAAGAAACTATGTCCCGTTCTGGCATTATGTCAAATAAGCTCTTAGCGTCTTTTACTTTGCCCAACTGAGCATATTTTGTAAGCATCAGGTTCCATGTTGCTAAGTTGAACTGAGGTATCTTCTTCCACAAATCGAGCTCATTAACCCCCATTGTCAAGAAAACTGTGTTCCAAGAAATAATGTTCCGTTCTGGCATGCACCTAAACAAAGTTAAAACAATTTCTAGATTTCCAGCTTGTGCATGGCTTGCAAGAAGAACATTCCATGACATTACCTTCGTCTCTGGCATCTTGCTGAGAGCTTGCCCGGCCATCTCAAAATGCCCCACAGCGGCAAATGCGGCAATGAGGCTGGTCCAACATGTAACATCCCGTTCCAACATAGAGTCAAAGAGTTCAGCTGCATCTTTCACAGAACGGCTTTCGCAAAAGACTGCCAGCATTAGTGTTGACGAAACAGAATTATGTTTTGGCATTAAACGAAAAAGTCTAAATGCATTCGTTGAGGAATTGTTCGTGTAGACTGTTAGCAATGCAATCCAACAAAATACGTTGCTTTCCGGAAGGCTATCGAACATCTCTTTTGCAGCTTCAACACTCTGGATAGCAGAGAGCATCACTGTGGATGAAGCCGCATCGTGTGCGGGCATTTTGGAAAAGGTATCCTTGGCAAGGTACGTATTCTTATCATTGATATATGCTTGCAAAATACTTGTCCATGGGATGATCCCCTTGTCGCATCCAAGCATGTCGAACAAAGCTTTGGCCTCCACAACTCGTCCGTTTTGGGCATTTATTGCAATCATTGTGTTCAAAAGAACGTTGTCCCATGCAGGCATTTTCTCAAACATGGCCCTAGCTTCTTCAAGATTATAATTCTCAGAGAGCGCATGCAATACCATCGTCCAAGACACTACATTTCTTTCGTCCATGCCATCAAAAACCTGCTTTGCATATTGCAAATACCCGTTAGAGGCATATGCATAAAGCATGGTGTTACCGGTTACCAGATTGGGTTCAGCCACTGTTATATAGAGAGCTTGAGCTCTCTGTACATCACCAGAGCGAGCATATGCACTGAGCATTGTATTGGACGAATTTATGCTCCATGCAGGCATTTTCTTGTATACACACTTTGCTTCATCGAGATGCCGTTCAAAGCTATATGCTGAGAGCATGCAATTGTAAGAGACGGCAGTACGCTCCGGCATTGTGTCAAAAAACGCTTTGGTCCATTCAAGATGCGCATGCTTGGAGTATGCAGCGAGGATTGTGTTCCAGGCGACAGCGTCCCTCTGTGGCATTGCGTTAAACACTCGTGCAGCGGATTGCAGTTGCCCGTTCTGGGCATATGCAGAACATAATGCCGTCCATGATAAAAGAGACTTATTCGCTGCATTGAAGAGTTGCTTCGATCGTTCAAGGTTTCTTCCTCTTGAGAGGAGTGATGGATGGTGCATGAACAGCTGACAATTAATTAATTACCATTCGCTCGCAAGCGTGTATCATGGTTATGCGACCATTTACTATTATCACGCAGGACACTTGCTAGTATGAACTCATCCCAGCCACGAGATTAGATTCAGCCATGGTTATCAAGAAAGCTTGCGTTATCAAGCATTTTTCATCCAGGTGCCATGGATCTTGGGATATTGACATACAAATACTTGGACCCAAGTATTTGCAATCCGAACTCATTTTTAAAGCTGCATCACACGACATTGCAGCAACCGAAGGCACTTGACAATACTGCATTGCGGCAACTAAACTACTGTGCAACTTTTTTGCTATGGGTTGTAGACTGTAGTACACTTTACCAATCGCCACGACCTAATCGTGCAGATTTTCAGTCTTTTAATCTATAGGTCGTGCTTCTAGCATCAAACCAAGCATTGCAAGCTATGTCGAAGACTTCGAACAAAAAAAGTGGTTACAAAACGTGTTTGCTATGGGAAAGAAACTAATAGCTCCAAGACAGCCCAGTGTAGGTCTCTACAAAGGTCAATGCTGAAGTTTAGTGTAAATGAAACGCAGACGGTATCTACAGAGGTCATTAATGTGTTCGAAATCAAATGCAGGTCCGAAGAAGGCAAAACGTCAACTGCAGAGGCAGCAGCGCAAACGGAGGTGCAAATATCGTACCTAAGTACCCTCGACGTAATCCGGCTCTGGTCGAACCCAGCCGGCAGCAGGCTCCACGGAGGATGGAAAGGACAGTTTCTATTGCATTCGAAGTGTTGGAGCATTGTGAAAATCCATTTTAAAAAGGAGCATGGAATTGGGGTTCAGGTTTTTGCTTCAAGTTTTGTTCCCAGGATTTCAGCACGGATTTTAGCCAGATCGAGCTTCTCTTTCCAAGTCTCTTTCGTAATTTTATTGACAATATTTTCGTCAACAATGGCTCATCTTCCGTGCCCCGAGCAAGTGAGACTGAAATTTAACAAGGCAAGTATTTTCTTGTCAAACCGATGCTTTCTTCCTATTTAGATTACAGTGGAGCTCGTCTAATATTTCAAGGAGATCCTCTACGAATCGGCGGAGCAGCCCGTCAAGAACTACCGCAGCATCAAATTGTTCAACCATCTCATCACACGGGTTGGATTTTTGCACGTGGTACTCACGCACGTACATGTATGGCAGCCGACGCCAATGGTTTTGAAGATCTATTACCTCCTCGTCCGAGCGGAGTTTGAGACTGCATTTAGGAATGCACTAAACAAGCACTTCAATTTTGGACTACCTGCCAAGGCGTTTCAATGTTGAATCTGAATTATTTGAATTGGATTTAATTATACGGACTAAGTCAACGCCTGCAAGGTATACCCTGCGGTAAGCAGTCTCTTCAAAGCCAGTTGCGGAACGAGATCCGTTCGTGACACTAACTGATGAGCAATTTATATTTATATCACGGAGTGTTGGAGTTTATATCGAGCTGCCCTGCATATCTCATTGCACCCAACACAAGATGGAGATGGTCCTTAATGGCTGATGAGCTGAACTCTAAACTGAATCTTATCAACGTAAAACTCCATAAGTATATAACTGGTTTGACTCATTTAGCACCGTGCAGATATTGAAGGCTTTGACAACACCAGCTTGTAATTCTGACATTTCGTACTAAAGTTATTGGGGGGCAGTGCAATGACGCCTATCACCGCCCATTCCATCTACAGAAACGGCTTTTGGTTTGTGGATTATTTTAGGTCCTTTCATGTTTACAAAATGCGTAAGCTACATGAACAACTAGCTTGAGGTGCATTTATCCATAAAAGGCGATTGAGTGAAAAGGTCAGCACTGCGAGGCTTGAAATCCCTATGGATTCCGCTACTGAAGCTACGGCTTTTTGCATGGCTGATACTCAGATAGTGTTTCTTCAGAGACGCCCCATATCATTTGCCACGATCATGTTGCTGATAAACATGTAAGTTTTTGGCAAATTGGGATCCGTCTACGCCCTTAACCACATTATTACAGTTGAAACCGTCTATCGTTGGTGTGGCTCAACAGTCATTGAGAGTAAGAGGATTAATATATTTGTAATATAAATCAGGCTGTTTCTTTATCTTGGCCTTGTGCCTGTTGGTCAAAGTTAGCCGATGTAAACGAGATTGTAAAGACGACCAAGATACTTTGGTTACATCGTCATTGTACCCACTACAAAAGTAAGGATGTTCTAGGTTGTTTGCGCAAGTTTAAAATGCATGTAACCAGAATAGCGGCGTGTTTTCTACTTCCGATTATGGCTCTGGTAAAATGTTTATTCATTTTATTTACAAAGCTCTCCTATAGGCTAGAGATTTCTCTCGCAGTTGCGATAAAGGCTACCTGGAGATCAACATTTTTAAAGCTTACTGCAAGCCGGACGATTCGCTTTCAGGCGTTTTGTTGGATTCCCACATCGGTACCAGTAATGGTTATCTTGTTATTCCAGGCACCAAGTTCAGTCAGAACAATTGCTTCAACATATATATCGGTGGTGAGGGGAATACTCTACATGCTACATGTCTTGATGAATCCAGCGTTGAGTGTTATTCCACCATCTACCTTAATGACCATATTTCGAACGAAGATGGACGACTTGTATGGGATGAATAAATGTAAAATACAATGCAAGAATAAGTTGATGCTGGAATAATTGTTCATCGTAACAAGCTGGGTAATCAGCTTATTTTAAAATGTCATTCAGCTATTTTCAGTATAATTGCTGGTTGATCAAGGAGTATTTCTAGGCTTCATACCATACTAGAACTCATACGTCGAACAAGATTTCTACATAAACTACCTGAAACTGTGAAAATAATTCAGGTGAGAGGAGTAACAAGAGTATTGGTTTTCCACATCGACATGGCCAATGGGATGATAAAAATTAAAACACTAGAACTCATACGTCCAACACATTTTTTACATAAACTGCCTGAAACTGTGGAAAGAAACGCTTAGAAGTAACAATAGTATTTGTTTTCCACATCGACATGGAATGTAAGTAGGTGTAGTAAAACCTTTTAGGCAATGGCTATTGTATTTACGTAAAACCTATCTAAACAGCTTGTGAAAATGACAAGTTTTATTTGAGATGCAAAAAACATAACCATTACACATTGCGACATAACTCCATCAAGCCCAAGTCACTGAGTCCAAGAAGACCATTGAGGTCAAAGGTTGATCGGTTCTTGGTTTTTCTGTCCCGCTTATAGCACCAGGCAGTTAATTTTCCATCTTCTGCAACGAAAGGATCATCACATGTCTGCGTGTAATGGCCCCATTTATCGAATCCTTCAAGATTGCCACCATTGTTAGAAATCCACTGGTTGATATCGAATGCAGAATGTATTGTTCCACGCACTTGGGCCTCACAATCCGCTTCTAAAAATACTCCATACAATTTCTTGTTGTGACAACGTCCAATTCCACATCCGACTGCTGCATCCAGCACCTGAAACGTAACGACGATGTTAATAGCAAGACCTAGTGCTAAGGAATCATACATGAATGTTGCTCAAGATAAAGCACAGCAGAAAAATGAACATTGACATCAAACACTTACATTGTACTACAACCAGGATAGTATTTATTGTTACCAAACCTTGACATCGGCGATTTACTCAACGCCTTGTGACAAAAGCTTGACATCGGCGGTCTCCTCGACAAAGAGGGAAAATAGTAACAAGCCCTTTGTAAGAAGACCAAGAGAACAAGTTTTGTCGGCGGTGAGCCCAACTCCTCGACCTGGTTGTAAGTACTAAGCCCCGACCAAGTTCTTTAAAGAATTCGCTGTGAATATTTCAATGTCATTGTCTTTGATCCATCCTAGTTTTTCGAAACCTAAAACCCTAGACCCATGGATAATGCCAAAAAACTTTATGGAATCAATGCCACTCTTATAGCCCCAGCACTCAGTCACAGTTTCCTAATCAGCAACAAAGTAAAATGGTCACGTACAACCGTCTAGTTCTTCTGTTGACTTTCATTTGCTTAGGAGGCACATTACTGATCGCAACAGATCCAGAAGTGGAGAGCTCTGGGGAGGGGAGCCAGCAAATGCCTGTTGGTGTTATTTGGACAATTATCGATCAAGCAAGGGATATGGTTGCAAATGGTTTTGATACCACTGTCGTCTATCATGCGGGTCGAGAAATTGTTCAACGATCATTCGAAGCCATACCCGGATATGATGTGTTCATCCAGGTCGTCCAACGCAGCCTAGAAACCTGTGGAGTCGATGGGGGATCTGGTACTATGCTTGGTACATATCTGCAGGAGCAATTCAGCCATGCTGTTGAAGAAACCGTAACTCTGATGCAAGCAAACTGCTATACCAGCATGGTAATCACTTATGGTTCTGTTGTAGTAAGGTACTTTGGCCGAAACAAAAACAATGGCGGCTCAAGACCAGGAAGTATTCTTCAGTACAGTGTACCCAAGGATGATGTCAACAGTACCGAGATCGTGCCTAAGGTTCCAGCCGGATTTTATGTTTTGTGCAGTCTAAACAAGGATAGCACCCGGTATAGTGGCACTGTCGGGACTGCCTTGTCCACAATGGAAGCAGGAGCTCAGCTTGTTTCTCCCTCAGGTTCGTACCGCTTAGTTATGCAGTGGGATAGCAACCTAGTACTTTACAAAGGTACCAACGACGATAAACCAATATGGGCATCTAACACAAATGGATACAGCTCTGTGCTCTGGGCCGTGGTATACATAAATGGGGATTTTTTACTTTTTGAAGCAGCCACAGGAAAAGTTGTCTGGAGGTCTGGTACCGGCTGTGGCATAAGCTGCACTAAAGACATGATACTCACTCTTCGGGACGATGGAGTTCTTATACTGTGGAACCCAAACTCGGGGACGGCCGAGTTTATGGTACCGTGATACCGTGCGTGATACAAATCCACAGTGTTCGTCTGCTGAATTAAACTTCACTTTATTAAATAAATGGTTTTACTAGATCATGCTTAGCAATGTAGTAGTATCATTCCTAGGATATAGAATGGCTACATTTGAAGAACAACTCAAGTCTCTGGCCGACTGCCACCACCTACGGTACATGCCCAAATTATGGCTACACCGAGCAACTCATGAGCGGCCCAGTATTACAGTCATGTTGCTGAGGTCCTTGAGGAGCTCCTGAGGTAGTCACTTATCTTCGGAGCTTACAAGAATGCGCTGCTAAACCCTCAGCTGTATTCTGCAGTCAGTCCTACGGCAAGAATCCTCTTTATCTATCTACAAATTCGTGTGAAAATTCAAAAGGTTATAAGGAGCACATTTTTCAAGTGGTATGACTAAAACCATACGGGCTTCCTCTTCAACCTTTGGAAGCATTGGCGCGCAAGTTGGAAAGGGTTAGAATTTAAACTACTTTGGGATCAGCAAAAGGGATTAGGGCTTTTCAAAGACCCTTTTAGGGTTCTTGAGCAATGCTGGCTGCTTCGACGACGCAATGCGACTTCTGGTGCGTACATTACATGTCTTAAGTGATGTATTTTCCACCAGGAATTCAGAATGGAGCAATCCGAATCCGCGGCTGCTGAAATGCGACGTCAATACAAGAAGGCCGGCAAGGTCCTTCTTTCGACTTGTGCCCATGGCTGGTAGTATGTCACCGACATTCAACCAGCCAACCTTCAGGAAATTCCCGGCCAAACTCTTGCAGCGAAAAACAACAACGCGAAAGAGAGGTATTGTATAATATAGATAATATTTTAATGTTTATTATTTACATTGTTTTAAGCTATACGTAAGAGGTATTTATTGTTTATCATATCTTTGTATTCTGTTCTTTATTTCCGAAACATGGAGAGAGGTGTGTTATGTGAAATGGCTGTGATTATTATTATAGTAGTTTTAGCATCGTCCCTGTATGGACCTGCCCGTTAAAGCTATGGCCTCCACGTTAAATATTATCTATCTATCTATTGTTTTATAGAGTTTATATTTTAATAACAAAAGAACTATTGTATGTATAGAAATAAACATTTCGTCGCTGTGACGTCTTAATATATGTATATGTTTCAGGGATCAGGAAAGGGAAATCATGGATAGAACCAGACAAGTTCTTCTCGGACATTGATCTCATCGTCCTCGGGCCAGACGCAAGCGCATTAGCGGAGGCGCTGAGAAAACAAGACGATCCAACCAAGGTCTGGGAAGTTCTTGATGGTCTACCCCGTGGTCACGAATCATGGGACAACTTCATGAGCGTCGTGGTACACTTCTGGCGTTACCAAGACTGGACGCGGGCAATTCAGGTAGTAATCTCATGTTTTTGTTGGAAATTTCTGAGTTTTGGTTGCTGTTTTTTTTTTCAGATGTGTGAATGGGTACTGCAATGCAATTTGTTCAGGCCCGACCTAGGTTGCTACAACGTACTGATCGATTCGTACGGGAAAAACTCGCAAATACACGAAGCTGAGAAGACGTATACGCTCATGCAGAAATCCCTTTGCGTTCCAAATGAGGAGACATTCAGCGTGCTTATCAACGGGTACCGCAAGGCTGGACAGTTCGACAAGGCTGAAAATCTCTTCGTTGACATGCAAAAGCGTGGTTACACTCCAGGTTTGCACCTTGAAAATCGGAAACGTTTAGGGTTAGGTTTAGGTTAGGTTTAGGTTATGTTTAGTATTAGGTTTAGGGTTAGGTTTAGGGCTTAATCTTTCTAATTGTCGGTCTGGCAGGAACTCTGGTTTGCAACACTATCTTGAGCGTTTTTGAAGATGCCAAACAATACGACCGGGCTGAAAAGCTATTCCTCAATCTTCGCAGCTACGAGTGCGAGCCCAATATCGACACCTACAACCGGATGATCAACATCTATGGGAAGGTATGTCCATGATTTTTGGAGGTTTTGTCTTCTAAAGCGATGCGTAGTTCTGCAGGCGAGACTTCCTTACAAGGCCGAGCTGCTCATGAACACAATGAGACGCCATGGATGTCCTCCCGATCTCGTCTCGTTTACGGCACTCATCAACGCTTTTGCAAGGCAAGGATTGTGCGAAAAAGCGGAACTTTACTTCGAGGAGATGCAAGAGTTCGGCTACAAGCCGGATCAGTACGTCTACAATGCCCTCATGGATTCCTACGGGTAAGTTAAGTTTTAGGGTTAGGGTTGGATCTAGGTTTAATGGTTTAGGGTTTGAGGTTTAGAGCCCGGACTGCAATTTTTTATGTGCAGACAAAGCGGCTATCCCTCTGGAAGTGCGGAGATCTTCTCGCTCATGGAGCAGGATGGCTTCCTTCCGGACACAGTCTCATACAACATTCTCATCAACGCCTATGGAAAAGCCGGGCTGCACGAAGGTACGATGATTGCGTTTAGGGTTTCGTTTGTAACAACAATCGGTTTTCCAGACTGCGAGAGAGTCTTCAAGACGATGAAGCACGCAGGCTTCGTTCCCAACGTGAAGTCCAACATGTTGCTCCTGACGGCCTATGCGAGGGCCGGCAAAGTTGCGGAGGCCGAGAAGCTCATCTCGGACATGACCAAGGACGGGCTCAAGCCCGACACGTTCATCTACAACGCTCTGCTCAAAGCTTTTGGGAACGCCGGACGGCTACACGAGATGGACGCCCTCTTCAACAACATGAACTCGTCAGCCGATTGCAAGCCCGACATTGCGACGTACAATACGTTGATTCAAGTTCATGCAAAGGCGGGTTTCATGGCGAAGGCAGAGGAGATATTCGAGGGGCTTTCGGAGCTGAAGCTGGTCCCAAATGCTACGACCTGGACGTCGCTCATGGGAGGGTACGCCAAGAAGCAACTTCATAGGAAGTGCATGTCGCTGCTGAAGAAGATGCTTGCTGCTGGGTGTGTTCCGGATGCGGTGACGGTGAAAGTTCTACTTTCTTCTTGTCGAAGTCCATCGCAGATTGAAGAAGCAACGAGTGCCCTAGAATCCATGCAAGGGAAAGAATGCATAGGGGTTTAGGTTAAATCTATATCCTTGTTTATTATCATCTCCACCTTTGATCCAAGTCATCTTCATGACCTATCCTAATCAGCATCCCGTCATTTTCCACGTCATTTTTCGTGATTACTGGGTATTAATTTCCATCCTCGTCATCTCTCCAAGTCATGCTTCATGGCAATTCAGCAGGTCGGTGTTCCACTAGAGGCACAAGTTTATGCTGAAATGCGGGCGGTAGGTTTATAAATGTAGTGCCGGGCAGCAGTTTTATTAATGACATTCCACTACTGAGAATTCGTAAAGCCATGTCAGCCTTGGGGGCCTGCCACGCTTCTTTCGTCACAGGCCTTACCTCATTTGCAGCAACGATTTTTCAGTGTATTACAGAGCTTGCAATATACGAATGAGCGTGTCCATTTGTAGCTTTGTGATATTGTTGCTGAAAGTGGACCTGAACTACTGGACGTCAAAGCTTGATCCTGATGAAGAAAGGTCCTCAAGGAGGCACTTTCCAAGAGTGAGGACTCTCCTGCAGCCGATGTACTACAAAAAAAAAAACGATTTTTCAATGACAGAGGGGAAAAACACAGGGACACATACAAGTCCTCAACGTGGCCAAAGTGAATGTTAGAGTGACGTAAGTTGGCCATTCTCCTTAGTTCCTCAAGGCTGAGATTGATGTCCTTTCATTGTGACAACTGCGTGATGTTTTTATATTTGTCTAGAAAAATAGAAACGGCACGATCAAACGTGGTTAAGAAAATTTAGAGTGATTTACTCTGTTGGTACCATTCTTCGTCAGATTCCTCCATGTCCTTCTTGTGTATGGACATTTCCTTCCCTTTGGCCACATACCACCAAGATTTGAGTCAACAATTCGTATGACAGTTCATGTCCTTTTACTTCAGCGTACTTAGCGAGCAGCTGCCCAATTGGAACCAAATTTATCACCCCTAATATGCCACGATTTCTAAACCTAACATAACGGGAAGAAATGCAAGGGATTCCTAAAATTAGGGCAAATGAAATATCAAATCATTAACAAAGCCCTACACAAGAGGAATAAACAAGGTCCAAAAAACATTTAAAATATTAAACACGATGCAATCGTAAGTCGAGAGGGCTTAGGCATGCGTTCCAAATACGAACTGCATACATATACCGAACGAGAGTGACACTAGAAGCTCACCCACGTCCAGAGCCAGTTTATCAAACTTGTGAACCGCATCTTCGGTCCTGACGAGCACGAGTGGTTTCATGAGGTGTTCCTTACCTCTCAAGAGGCGCTAATCAGCAACTTTGTAAAACGAATGCCATAGCCTCTATACATACCAGACGTTGGAGTGACATACTAATTTTCTATCGTATCCAGCAACTTGATGTCGTAATCCAAACCGTCTGTCGACAGTTCCTCCCATGAGAGATTTGCTGGAAGCTCAAACTGGGCCCTCCAGCTACGTAGCATAGCAGCTGCAACCTGCTTTACATAACGTTTCCATATGAACCTTCAATCGTGTTCAGCGGATATGGGAAGTGAGCCACTATCTTCAGGTATTCTTTCATAGTCTGAGACCACTTGCATGGTGAATTTTTGCCCACAATCATCTATTTTGGTTGAAAATCGGGTTTAGCAGATCCTTGTCAGAATGTCCCAGAAGCAGACTCAAATGCTATCCACGCCTGCAGCCCAATCCCACAACTCAGGCAACATGCTAGGATTTCCGGCAA
>LDJE01052741.1:0-10188 GCA_001021135.1 Selaginella kraussiana
TCCATAGACATAAAATAAATTACTTCTTTATTATTTGTTCACCTTGATTCTAGCATGTTTTAATACATTCTTTATGAATTGCCCACAAGGAAGTGGTAAATCATTCTGTAGCATGTCTTAATACATTCAGAATTTCTATATTAAATGATTTGTATTGTTGTTTTAAAGTTGTCTGCTATACAACCACTTGAGAATTCTAATTGATCGGACGTTAAATGTATCTATCTAATAATTAAATCAGATAATGTCGGTAATTATTTGTCTTCTGGTTTCAGATGGGAATAAAAAAAATTGAAAAACTATCAGCAGCTGCCGAAATGTTACGCCTTCAGCTCTTGGAGCAGCTGCATCATGAAGAAAACTTGCGTTCCCTTTTCTCGGAACCAGTACCTCTTTCCAGCCATCACTGTGGGTTTGGAGGTCGTCCGTTGGCCGCAGACACACGAGAGCCCCACTCGAGAAGCTCCCTGCTTGTATCATCCTTGTGACATATGCACTCAATGAAGCACAAGCAATCCTTCTTATCTCCACTTGCAATCTTGATGGCCTCCACGAGGTCCTCCTCAGTTTTCACCTGAAAAACAAAACGAAAACAAAGAATAATCTTCTGAAAAGTGAATACAAGGATGGATTGATACCTTCATAGTCCAGCATTTGCCTTCTCCATTGTGGAAAGCATCCACAAGGCCCGTGTAGTTCCAATTCTTGATGACGTTGTAAGGACCATCGTGGATCTCGACCTCAATAGTATAACCACCGTTGTTGATGAGGAAGATAATCGTCCTCTGTTCCTGCCTTAACATGGTTGATATGTCCTGAGCCGTGACCTGAGAAGCGAGAATGAAGCTTTATCAACACCGTAAAAAAGCTTGTTTTTTTCCTCACCTGGAAACTTCCATCACCAATACATGCAATGACACGCTTGTTCTTCGCACCTTGGGCATATCCTAGCGTTGCTCCAACGGACCAGCCTATAGACCCATATTGCATCTGAAACTCATATCTGCAAAACAGACAATTCAATTAAATAATTCTATCGTCCCTATGCTTACCCGCAGCCCTGTGGAAGTTTAAGCTTCTGACAATTGAACCACGAGTCTCCAGTTTCGGCAATCACAGCCGTGTCCGACGTAAGCATATCCTGTGAAAAACATTCTCATCAGAAAAACCATCGAAAAACAAGCACTTTCAAGATGTTTGCCTGGATATGCTTGAAGAGCACATTGACTCTCAGTGGTTCGCCTGCCATTGCCTTGGGGACGACACCAGGAGGGATGTATATACGCTTGAAGTTGTCAAATGCGTTCGTGTTCTTCTTCACCTTCTTTGCTAAACCCTCGAGGAAATCCTTCATGAGGCAGCAGCCGAAGGAAAGGCCATTTGCGATGGTAACCCTGTCGGGCCCGACGACTACGGCCTTCTCCTTCTTCATGAGCAACGAGTAGCCGACGGAACTGTAGTCGTTGAAGATCGGACCCGCGAACAAGTACGCATCTGCGGACTCCACGATTTCCAAACAGAAAGGGGTACTTACTGCACCCCAGTATGTTCCGATGTAGTGCTCGTGGTGCTCGGGGACTTGGCCTTTCGCTGATGGCATTGAAGCCAATGCATAGCCTGAAGCATTGGCAAGCTCTTCGAATGCAGCTCCTGCTTTGGCCACCCTGAGCTTCGGCCCGCCAACGAGCACCGGCTTGACTGCTGCATTGAGGAACTCTGCGGTTGCATCGATAGCTGCCTCTAAGCTAGCTTGGTTGCTTGTCCTGAAACAATTCATATAGACAAGTCAGAAAGGAAAAGTGATTTTTTTTTTCAGAAAAATAGTTGCAACTTACTTCTTGTGAATTGCATAAGGAACTGGCTCTCTCGTGAAAGATGCATGGGGAATGGCTGGCAAGTTGCAGCTGACGCTAATATAGACGGGTTTGCTCTCTTTGATCGCAGTTGCAACCGCATAGTCTATAAGCTCGTGAGCATCATCAATATGTTGAACAATTGCCTGAAATGAAAAGATAGATATGAACAACGACATTGATAATTGAAGACTCAATGAAGAACCACGAAACCATAATACTACATGCTATACGAAGTGTACATACGAAACGGTATATATAGAAACAACAAATCATTTCAAACAAGGGCTCTCTGTATGCTACAAAATTAACATAATTTACACGTACCTGAGCACAGGTAACCTGCTGGAAGCATCGGAACTCCTGGCTAAAGTCAGGGATACCAATGGTATGATGGAGGATACGGTTGGTACCGAAGTCATTGGAGTTGGGACCTCCAACTATGCAGATAACCGGCAGGTTCTCACTGTAGGCACCCGCAATGGCGTTGATGACACTGAGGCCACCAACAGTGAAGGTTACCACGACGGCACCTACACCATTGATACGAGCATAGCCATCGGCTGCATAGCCGGCATTAAGCTCGTTGCAGCAGCCAACAACGTTGAGGGCTGGCTCCGCAATGAGATAGTCGAGGAGAATGAGGTTGAAATCACCGGGAACGCTGAAGACGTCGCGAACGCCGACCTCAACGAGGCGGCGGGCGAGGTGCTTACCCAACGTCCCTTTGGCCTCACCACTTGGTGGACCTCCCGTCATGTCGACTGGGGAATGGTACTTAGGTACTGGAACCGGAACTGGAGATGGGGCTAGGGCTGGGCCTTTGGGTGGCGAGTCCTGTCTGACCGCGGGCTTGTTGACCGCGCTAACCACAACCGGGGTGTGAACCGGGGTTGGGGTGCTTACCGCTGGGGTCACGGGTGGCGATACGCGCTTGACCGGTGTTCCTGGTACTACTGTCGGTGTCGCTGGCGTTGATGGCCGGCCCGGTGGTGTCACTGGCTGCTGGTGCTGCTGTACTAGTGCGAGTGCTGGCGAAGGTGCTGGTACTCCAAGTGCAGTTGGAGCAACTGCAAAGTGGCTTGGAAGTGGAACTGATGCTACTGGGACTGGGGTGTTGCCTCCAGCAAAACCGGCGGCTGGTGTCCCGATAACAGCGCTAAGCTTTCTCCCGCTGGGCGTGAAGAGCTTGCTGGTCCTCTTTTTCATCCCACGGCAGCCTGCATTCTTGCAGCAGCGACGTTGGCGACGTCGCGCGCACCTCTTGACGAAAAGCCAGCATCCACAAAGTGAAATGTGGGGGCTTAACCAAACGAGAATGCGGAAGAAACGCGCCCCTTCGTGTAGGGCTGCTCCTCTTCGCGATCACCGCCGCGAAGAATATGCGCATATACCTCAAGAACTTTATCTTTAAAAAATCTTAATGTTAGTCCTGTTTATCAAGGTATTTGTTGCGGTATTTAAAAATTGAAATTATATTTTTAAATAATTATATATAGATTATTTCATTCTCTATTCAATATTGATGTAGATACACCTGGTTGTAACAATATAAGAAAATAATAATTTAAAACTATTATGTATAACTTCATTTTAGGGTTCTTCAAGTGCAGATGGCGTTGGCGATGGCGTCGTCATCCTCGTCGCTGCCACGCTCTGCAATGGCAGAATTGCGTGGGCGGTCATTCTCAGGTGAGAACACAGTCGATTTTCCCGCAATGAGCATTGTGGAAATGCAATTTCAGCAGGAGCAGGTGCAACCACACAATGCAGCCTGTTCCACTTTGCAAGGAAGAACGTGGTAACCGTGGTTTCACCACCCACCTGGGCAGCGTCCAGGCCAGTACTTACCCGTGCGACTGGAGATGTCGCGGCTGACCCAGAAGAGACTTCAGAAGAAGTCGAAGTGAGCAGCAACGAGGAGGAAGCAGTAGCAGCTGATCCGATTGCGGCACTCGCATCACAGAGACTGCTCCAAAAGAAGCAATGGAAGAAGGAGGAGCTCAAACGCAAGAAGCTCAAACGGAAGAGGAAGATGAGGAAGCTCGGAAGATGGCCAGTTTCAAGGCTTGGCAAGAACACTGCTCAGGTTTCAAGCAAGAAAAAGAAGAAAACCAAGAGCAAAGCCGCCCCTGCAGCTCCCGCCGCCGCCAGCTGAAGTAAGTATTTTATTTTATTAATTCATTTAATTAATAGTGACGCTATTAATTTACTTTAAGTTGACACTACGAGGTTTTGCAGTGGTTTAAGAGCTTGCAAGCAGGGAGAGCCCCTTTGTACTATTATGTACAAGGTATGCACTAAATGCATTTTGTTAAATGTATAAATATTGGACTTTGCAAAGTTTAATGCTTTTATTTGTCCTTCGTACTATTATTTATAATTTCCACTGAATCACTTTGTCGATTCCGATCTATGAAAATATCCATTTAATGAGTCGAATCTGCCAAACAAAGTCGATAGGAATGTACAAAAGCCGTGTGCATCATCTTAGTATCTCTCTTGAGACTCCTGCGTAGGAGTTGGTCGATTACGCTGCATTAATTACAATGATAAAACAATAAAACTCCAAATAATTTCAAACATTTTACCCCTGATAGTAGATTGTCAAGAGCGTCCAGACCATTCTCGTTGACGAACTTCTCCACTGATCTGAGGGTCTCAGGATCGAGGGCCTGCCTCATCTTTTGCTGGACAATACTATCCTTACTGACGACGTACTTGCGAACTATTTGATCGTATACAAAGCTGGCACCCTTGAACTGTGGTAACACCAACCAACAAACTGCTGCAAGTTTCAGAGGGTACCACAGAGGGAACCTGCAAATTTGAATGACAATGCGAGAGAGATATGGTAGTACTACTTACTACCCTTACCATGCCAACGCTGGAGCAGCTACCAGCTCGAACAAAGTCATGAAGGAGTAAAGGATCCAGTACGTGAGCCACTGCTCATCGTCGTCTTTGGTAGGGCTCTCGATAGCTTTTACAGATGCACAGCTGCATGCAGGAAATATCATCAGAAAAAAAGCCGTCTTTTTGGGATCACGGAGAAAAAAAGCAACACTTACACTGGATACAAGACTGTGAGCACAGGCCTGCAACAAAGGGACAAAGGCTCTTGAGAAGTTTTGCAGTTTGGAAAAATTCGAAGAGGGGAAAAAATGGCAAAAAAATCTTACCCCACGAATGCATGCAGCCGAATTACTAGTGCCCAAAAAGCTCCCATAGTCTACTCTTGCCTTCGGAAGTGAAACTGATGGATGCTTTGCGGATCGATCGATCGATTGACGGAACGAAACGTCTGACCTTAGGGATTCAGGACCTCAGATAGATAGCAGTGTGTGATAAGTTTAGTGGAGCTTTTTTCCCTGGTTTGACATGTGTGGTGACACGTGGTGATGGTTCAGGTGCTTCCACCGACGCGCGTCCTCCTTACATCGTCGACCAGAAGAATGTGGGGTAAACTATGTATAGATCTACAATATGAAAGTTCAGTATTGGACTCCACGAAAGCGTGTCATGGACTATACGGAGGATTTGCAGATTAGACCGTCAGTCTTCATGGACTATACGAAGTGGTTAGAGTAGACGCTCATACTCCCATCTGGACCGTGTACAAAAAGGTGTCACGGGTACGCTAGACAATAAATTAGCCGAAAGAGTGCTAGCCCTAACCCCCGCATATAATGCCAGGGTCAGGAACCCTAACCCCCATATGACTTCAAACAAACCGGCACGGGCTCCCTGAGCATGAAAATAACAACATACTGAAGTATCTCATGAACCTTTTTGGCGGTTGAATCTTGCAAAAAACACGATTTTGAGTGTGCACAAAGACAATGATGCAATTTTAGCGATCTTCCGGAACAACTTGAAACGGAGTTTGAGGACGTCCTAAGCCGACCCCAGGCGTACTTGAACCGTATTCAAAGGCAGAGGCTCGTCGTGATGAAATCATGTTTCACTGTTATAAGTGGACGAGACGTGGTCGGGAAAGTGATGGATAAACAAATGTACGCAGTGGGTACGTCCAGCTCCACTGATACGATACGAGGGTGGTATTTATGAATTTCATGGGGTTTTCATGGCACCCGATATCAACTTGTCAATTTTCTGTCAATGGAAGCTCGATCATTCATCCTAGTTTCAATAAATCGACGATATGATGCATACAATGACAAAGAGTGGAAGCGTCCAATAACATATCCCCGAACTATGGTCTTGGAAGCTCAGAGTTGCTTTTCCATGCCACAGTGATTTACTACAAATATTTCCCGATGAAGAAAAAATGCAACGCACCCAACCCCCACTATAAAGCTGCCGCTCCCGCAGCTATGCAATGTGCATTCTTTCTTTCTGAGATTCTTTTCCCTTCGTTGCAGAAAGCGACGGGCTTGCTGGCGAACTTATGACCATAAGATCATCAAGAATCAACGATCAGAAGAATTACACGTTGCTACGAGCAAAATTGCCATGTCGACATCTGCACAGCCATCTAGCCGTCCAATTTTCATACACCACCATCTAGCCATCCACGTGAACATGTGGCGTGAAATAACAAAAATCGTCGAGTGTGTGTGTGGACGAAGATTCCCTGTCTGAGAGACGCATTTGGAAGCAGAATATACCTCAAGAGGTCGCATTCTTTTTGAATTTCCACGACGGCGGGCAGGGAGGCCTTTGACCTTGGGACGGGGTTAAAAGAAAAGCGGAAGTGTGATGGAGGGGGTTCCCCAAACATTGATGAACCATGCGAAGCAATGTGGCCCTTGTTGATCTTTGACATTGAGTGAGCATCAATCAAAGGAAGGTTACATTGTTGGGAGGTGTCCTTGTCTTCCAAGGCTCACTTTTTATACCCCGCCCTAGTGTGTCCCGTTTTGCCCCAAAGAAAGAAGATCCAATCCTCGCCACGCCCACATTGCTTTCCCCATTGTCCCCACGCCCCAAGAGGCGTCGCATCCAATCGCGGGGGCAAACTTCTCATCGAAATTTCGCGAAAGCGGCCGCCAACTGAATCGGGAAGCGATGGCGCACCAGCAGCGGCGTCCTTGAATCAATCATCCATCGATCCATTCTCGCGAAATTCGCCCACCAAGTTCTTGAATGTGGCGGCGTCCGAGGCGAAATTCATGAAGTTCGTGTCGATCGCGCTCTCGGGCGCGGAGCTCGCCGACCTCGACCTCGCCAATTTGGAGCTCTTCACCGAATCTGCATGCGCGACTCCAGTGGCGGCGCCGCCAAGCCGGCGGCGAAATGCAACCCGAGTGGAGCTCCGTTGCAAGTCCGGGATGGGCGAATCCACCAGCGCCTTCACGAATTCCTCGAATTCTTCGAGTTCTTCGTCCTCTTCGTCGTTCTCGGATGATTCGCCATGGTCGGGCACGCACGGATGGGACTCGGAGGGCCGACTTCAAGTGAGTCGGAGCTCGGACCCGATGTCGGCCCTCGTGAGGTACTCCTCGGACGCTCCACCGGCTGTCGTGTTGAGGAGCAGGAGCGTGATGGAAGCCGCCTCCTTGGACTCCGCCGCTTCAGCCGCCGCCGCCGCCTCTACAGTGCGGATGAAGAGTGTCTCCATGGACGAGGCCAGCCTTCGAGCCGTCGGAGCAGTCGGACTGGGCAGCGGGCGAAGCAAGGACGACATTTTGCTTCAGCGCCGCCGCCATCCGAGCACGAACATGCCGAGTCCGAGTCCGAGAATGGAGCCGAACTCGGCGCTGGTTCGGGTCGAGAAGAAATCGCAGGCGTTCCCGCTGCCGCTGCCGCCGGTCGACGAGAACGCCGCCGCCGAGAAGTGCCGCCACCAGCACCGGCGGCATTTGAGCATCGATCTTCGGGCGGCGCCCGCTGCTCGATTCGTGGTGGAGCTCATGCCGTGGGAGATCCCGGCCTCATTGCGGAGCCTCCGAGGTGCCGACGGTGGTAGCGGCGCCGTCACACCGCCGCCTGCGTCCGTGCCGTTCAAGTGGGAAGAAGCGCCCGGGAGGCCGAAGCCGGAGGCAGCCGGACTCGGACTCGCACTCGGGTCGCGCCGCTCATTCGATCATCGGCCACTCCGGCTCCCACCTCGGCTCGTTTTCCAGGGCGATTCCACCCCGAAGTCGAAGATCACGACGTCGCCCACGAGCATTTTCGACGTCGCCGCTGAATCCATCTCCTCCTCGTCTTCCAAGTGTGAAAATCTATCGCCACCGGCTCTGCCCGCTCCATCGCCGGCTGCTCCGCCCTATGGGAAAATGCGGGCGTTCTTCGCGTGGCTGGTGTGCAAGAAATCCACGTCCTCCAAGAACAATGTCCAGGATTTCGACGACGACGTTGCGGATTTCGACTTCCATCACCCACATTTCGATCTGCAGGACGCACAATGGAGCCGGAAGCGCCGCAAGTCGCGAATGCGGGTGGTTCCCATGAAGAAATCGAAGCGCCGCTCCGCTGCTCCTTCAAACTCCTCAAATTTCCCGTCTCCGATCGCATTTCCCTGGTTCGACTCACCGCTGCACCCCTCGCAATCGCACAAACGCCAGTGGATCCGCAGAATCGTAAGTAGAAAAATCTTAACCAATCTTTTAGGGTTCTTGCGTAGGTTTAGGGTTCGTATTAGGGTTGTTGACAGATTTTAGGGTTCTTGCATTTTTCTGACGCATTTTCTCCTAGGCTGCGACTTGCAACGTGATCAAGAGGATTGTGGTCCCGAGGCGAGGGCGGCGGATGCCGCATCGCCCAAAGAAATCCCACAAGTTGATGTACAGGCCTCTGCTGTGCCGAGTGGATGCTGATTCAGCCGCATTTGCGTGCGCCACTTCTTAGCGTCTTTGCTCGCTTTTCCAAAAGGCCTTAGTCTAATCTTTACAGTGCTTTGTCTGCCTGGCTATAGCCAGCCATCTAGGGATTCTGCGATTCCCGATTGAGAAAATGGTGCCACTCCAATGTACAAATATATCTTGGAAAACACATTCCACGTGATCATGTTTTATCTGTCGTCCTTTGCATGGATCAGATTCCACAATGGCGACTTCAACATTCTTCAGGCATCAAGATTCCATTATGCACACGTCTTCTATAGGCGTATATTCCCGTGGTTTATTCAACTAGGGTTATTCAACCATGGACTAAATTACCCGCATTTAAGTCCGCATGGTTTCGTCCATGGACTCACTTCTCTTTATGTTCTCCTACCATGCACACTTCTTTTATGTATTTGAATACGTATGAATAGTTTCTTGGCTGATAGCCTGTGTCCATCGAAGATATATTTGCGTATTGCACTCGTTGAAACCTTAGTCGACCACTTTGGCCACCCTATTGTAGCTGGAACTTCCTCTCACCATCCATAGGCAATCGTATCGCTGTAGCCATCACCTTAGCCTATACACTTTGGGAACCCGTTCCGTTCGTCCCTAGGACTCTTTCATAGTTGTCATTCTTGCCCATGTACTGTCACAGTTGCTTGTGCCCGTTCTGAGGTGTTTCCATAGTCCCGGCGTTCCAGAACCCCATCAACCCCAACCCCTGTGGTCCTCACTTTGGACATATAGGCCTTGACATAATCAAGACCATGCTTGTGCCCCAAGTTCCAGAACCACCGATAGGCTTTGACATAATCAAGACCATGCTTGTGCCCTAAGTTCCAGAACCCCCTCAGCCTTGCAGGATATGCCAAGACACCTATTGAATACTAAGAAGTACTGGAATGTACAGAGAATATGCTTTAACCCCGAAACGTAGAATGTCCAGAGTTTTTTTATGTCCAGAGTTGATTGATACGACATGCTGGATATGCGATTCGGATCCGACGGCCAGGATCTTTCGGGAAGTGGCTTCCTAGTTAAACGCTAAAGTGCCACAAAAGCGGATAGATTTAACCCCGTAGGCGGAGGAACAAACATGGCGCCCGCGTCGCTCAAGAAGGTGATCATCGATACCGATCCAGGCATAGGTGCGCCCCAGATTTCTTCGCAATTTAATCCCTCATTTCTTCGCGAATTTTGTGCCCGTGCAGACGATGCAATGGCAATATTGCTCGCGTTTCAATCCCCGGAGCTGGACGTCATCGGTCTCACCACCACCTTCGGGAACGTCTCCACGTTGATGGCAACGCAAAACGCTCTGCATCTGGTAAGTAACTACGAAAAACTTGCATTTTTCCAGGCTCTATTAAATCGGCTGTTTTTCGTGGGTTTTCTCAGTGTGAAGTTGCTGGTAGAGAGGACGTTCCAGTGGCCCAAGGGCTACAGGCATCTCTGAAGGTAAATCGATATTTAAATGGATCATAATTGATAGTAATGTTAGTATTATACATTATATTAACATGTTAGAGCATTATATTTGA
>LDJE01053034.1:0-12967 GCA_001021135.1 Selaginella kraussiana
ATCCTTCAAGAGGAGTTGCAAGCATTTCGACTTCGCAAACCAGCTCTCTGGCGGCTCGCAGGGTCGCATTTTCGGCGTGGTTAAGTTCGCCAAAGTTATTATTCACCCTGCCCGAAAGCAGAGTATATAAAGCACCTTTCCTCTCGTCACCATTGACAAGGTCTTGATCAACGATCTCACCAGGAACACGCTCCTCTTCTGAACGCCGAGCTGCGATCGCCTCCAATTCCAGCGACCTGTTACGTTTCACATAAAAAATGTAATTATGAAAGTCGTACTTACAAAGCATTGAGCAGGCCGATTTTCCCAAGGAGCCGCTCGATGTGGGAACGGAGCAGTGGTGCACGCCACAACTCATAAGGATCCATTTGCGGGAATGTTTAGGGCTCTTGATGCTAGAACCCTAATTTCAACCTAAATTCAAAATCCCACTGCCCATTTGCCGCCATTTTCGTGAGGCTTAGGGTTCTCCCGCGGCGGGAGAACGAGAGGTACATTTTTCGATCATAGCGTCTCCGTAGAACGAGGTATCGCCCGAGCAGTAGAGCGCGGGCTTTTCGATCGCAGTATGGGTAGAAGAAACGACGAGCTGGAATCGCTGCGGATAGGTTACAGGAATTCGGTCGACATCGGAGACAGTGAAGCAGCGTCACAATGGGCAAACCAGCTTGGGAACTACTACAAGGACAAGGGCTCATACGTCGAAGCTCAGAAGTGGTTCCAGAGAGACTACGACATAGTCACAGGCAGGAAGACCTCAGGGGAGAAGTTCAGCCCTCGGGAGATCATGACGACCTGCCAGTGTCTTGGAGAAGTTCACCGCCGGTTGAACCATTACGAGGAAGCCCTAAATTACCAGGTAAGCGGACGTGGGTGGTTATGGTAGCGTTTAACGGGGTTTATATAGATGAAGCACTACGAACTGGCTTGTACGGAGGGTAACCTGGTAGAGCAGCAGCGTGCCAGTACGCAACTCGGTAGTACGTACCTGGATCTCTACGAGAAGGATGATGATCTGAAGGATTTCATCAAGGCCAGAGATTACTACGAGACGGCTCTGAATCTTTCCAAGGAACTCTTCCACTGTTCTTCAAATCGGGAGTCTTCGTTCGTTCTTGAGCTCGTGGATTCGTACAACAACATGGGGACGTTGAAGCTGCTCACGGAGAACTGGCGGGAGGCGAAGAAGTACTTTCTCAAGGCTTTGAAGATTTGCGAGGATGAAGAACTCGGGAGCAAGAGTGCTGCGAGGTCTAGGGTTCATCACAACCTCGGAAGGTTGCTCCTGGATCAAAGCAGCGAGGAGGACTCGTTTAAGATCGCCAAGGAACATATGCAGACGGACATCAAGATTTGCAAGGAGATTCCTCATCTCGAGGGCGAGGCCAAGGGGTATATCAACCTTGGAAGGCTCTACTTGAGGCAGCAGCTCCACGATGAAGCAATGCAGTGCTTCGTTTCGGCTCTGAACATCGCGAAGAGTCTCGAGGATGAAGATGCGCTTGTGGACGATTGCAAGGTGAACATTAAGGCGGTGAATGTGACCAAGGAACGAGCGGCTGATCTTCAGAGGAAGATTCAAGACCTGAAGAAACTCCAGCGGGAATCCAACAAGAGCAAGAAGCACTTGTGCGACGAGTACAAGGCCCTCTACGACGTTTTCAAGGAGGCCGAGGAGCTCGAGGACTTCTCTCGGGTACGTTCAGGGTTCAAAGTTTAGGGTTAGGGTAGGGTTAGGGCACATTAGGGCTATGAAATTTAGGTTTAGGTTTTGAGCTTAGGGTATTGATATCTAATGAGATCGAACCGTACAGTGTCTCGGGTTTGCGAAGGAAATGAAGAGGGTTGCAAGGAAGATTCAGGACTCAGAGAAGATTGGAGATGCCTACAACGAGCTCGGCATAGCCTATAATGGACTCCGAAAGGCGGAGAAGGCTCGAAAGTGGGCCTTCAAGGCGATTGATATGCACAAGCGGACCAAGCATGCCGAGGTGAGTCGGCTACTTCGGATGGGCTGTTTACACTCTCTCAGGGTGAGGCCGTTGCTCTGATAAACTACGGGAATGCTTTGGACGCTGCGGGTGATGAAAATGGCGCTTTTCAAGCTTTTCAGGAAGCTTACAGGTTTGAAATTTTTGTGTTTTCCGCTGATGCTGATAAAATGCTTGATTTTTCAGCCTAGCCCGATCTAAAGGGGAAACGAAGATGCTAGACCAGCAGGAAAATGCATTGAATAATATTCAATACATTTATTCTCGAAGAGAGGACATCAACGGGGCCATGTAAGCTCTGTTTATTGTCGAGAAAATGTGTTTAAACTGGCGATAACCATGTTTACAGTGAAACCCAGCAGAAGCTGGACGTCCTGAAACGGCTGAAGGAAGAGAACGGCAATGGCGAAGCACATTGCTCGGACTCGGACGAGAAGGAGGGACCGACGCCGATAGATTTGGACTCGGACCCCGAGCCGAAGAAGAAGAAGCGGCAAAGGGTCGTCATTCTAGACGACGATGACGATGAGGAAGTCGGAGTTGGAGCGTCCGAGAGCACTGCCGGCCTGAACCCGAGCATGAACTCGGTGGACAGTAGTAAGAGGCCGAAACCGGCAGCCAGCGGTTCGTACAAGAGCGTACACAGCAACAACGATGCTGCCGAGCGGCCGCAAGAGTCTGCCGATGCATCCCACGGCAATCCAGCCGGCTCAGGGAGGAATAATGCTGAAAGTTCGACTTCTACGCTACCGGTGTCCGAATGTCTCGTAAGATTTATTTTTTTGCTTGGTTTTCTTACGTTTTTTGAGCATGCGATCGGTTTTTGTAGGTGCCGGTTAATATCGGCGGCTTTATTATTAATCTTAAGCTCAACCGGTCGGAGCATCCGACTGCCGGAAGTATTTTGGAGACGCTGATGCAGCTCTACCAAAATGCCAAGCCTGAAGGTATATTTCAGAGGTTTTTGTATGCTTTTGAGCTTGATGTTTGGATGTTCTACAGGTCCTCACCCTGTCTTGAAAGGTCTCAAAATCATGGAAAAGGAGATGACCGCTGTCTCTGATGTTTGCGAGGAGCTTTCCAAGGCCAAAGCAGATCTCGTCGAGGCTATTGTTGCAGGTTCGCATCAAGTTTTTAGGTTTTAGGGTTGATGTTTTAGGTTGAGGTCTTAGGGTTTATTATTTGGTTTTGATTTTATTTGGACATATAGGGTGGAGAGAAGTCTCTCTTTTAGAGCGGTACAAACTGCAGTGCCACAAGTGTAGCTGCTTCCCGAATCCCGCCCTTCTGAGGAAAATGGAAATGGTAACCTTTATAATATCAAGTTGGAGGCTAAATGTTCTTTCAGGCTAAGGAAGGTGAGATCGATGGACGGGACTGTGAACTTGACGGTACTACGGCTTGGCCTCTACTTCTAGCGCTTGGGAGCAACGACATTTTGTCCTCCATAAACCTTGCACACAATCGCTTAGGTTCGTTATGGTTTAAACCCTAGGCCCTAAGCCCTAAACGCTAAGTTTACTGGGTTGTCGCACAGAGAGTTCAACGATTAATGCGTTTCAAGACATTCTGAGTGAGACCAAGGACAAGGATATAGGTCTGGAACTTGATTACCACGATAACAAGCTTGGAGCTAGCTCTCTCTGCAAGGTTGGTTCTTTATCATCAAATATTAGATGTTCAAGTTTTTTTATTTTCAATGTTTTCTGCAGATATCAGCTTGCCAAACGACTTTGGCTCGACTCGAAGTTCTGATTTTATCGAGGAACGAGCTCACAGATCGAGTGGGTCACAACTTGGCCTCCGTTGTGCGAGCAGCACATAGTAAGCTCTTTCATTTGCATCCGAAAGTAAATATGGCCCTTTTTGCAGGATTGCAAGTTTTGGAGCTTGAAGGCTGCAAGCTAGGAACTTCTTCATTCCAGGACCTCGGAGCTGCATTGGAGAGCCAGTCTCATCTCGCCCGATTATCCATAGGCAAGTCCTTGTTTAATCCATTGGTCTCACATTAAGTACAGGAAACAATCGACCTGGTCATGCTCTGAAGCCTTTGCTAGAGAAGCTCTCGACTCTACCACGGTAACCACCTCAAACCCTAAACCCTAAACTCTAAGCCTATTTTGTTTTAACAATATTCCTTGCAGTTTCACAAGTCTGGATATTTCGGACGTGGAAGCAAATAGCATGGGGATCGAGGGGCTTGTCCTTCTGATCAGAACATCGAACACGCTATCAGAGCTCGTGATGAAGGGGAACCCTTTGAGAGACGTAAGCGTAGTTCGGTATTTGTATCATCATGTTGAATTGTGGCTCATGCAGGAAAGCTGGAAGTCCCTGGGTGTCGCCTTCTCTCAGAAGGCATCCCAGCTTACCAAAGTCGACTTAACCGATTGCAAAATCCGATGCGATGTGACTTTCTCCGTATGTAAACCTCTGATACTTTCTCCGACAATATCGTCTCTAAGCTTAGCCGGGAACCATCTCGATTGCCAGGTATTTATTACCCAGTTTAGGGTTTGAAAGAAAACCCTAAACCGTAATTGTAAACACAACGCGGTTATACGTCGTTTTTCAGGTTTCACAGGTGCTGCAGCAAGTTATAGCCTTTGGAAACAGCCCGCTGAAAGCTCTGGATCTGAGTGCCGTCGGGATTTCACACGCGACCATTTGCCACATTGTAGCTGCGACAAGAGGTACATACGTTCTTTCTCCATTACGTATACGTATAGAGGCTTCTACGACAGGAAGCTACGTCTTGGAGGAGCTGAAACTTGCCCGAAATGCTTCCTCGGATAGTTTTGGGGAAATGCTGGTGACGAAGTTGTCCCAAGCCACCTCGTTGAAGAGCCTGGACCTCAGTAACAATGGCCTTGTTGACGCTGCTCTCGTCGAAGAACTCTTCAAGGCATGGTCTCTGAACCGCGGTTCTCCCACGAAGCACTTTGAGGGCGGCGTTCTTCACTTTTCTATTGAAGGTGTCGACTGTTGCAAGGCTCGCCCTTGCTGCACCAAGTAAGCATCGGCCTTTTTTACCATCGAGGTTACCACGTATATTAAGTCGGCTGCATCGTTGCGGATGTATTTGGTCTATATATGAGCCACATACATTAACGTACATACAATTCTAGGTTTTTAATTCTAAAACGCTTAGTTAGTTAATGAGATTCAGGTGGTGTGAAATAAAGCGCATGTAGGTGACGAAAGAGAGAGCCTTTACGTGCGAATCAATCAAAGAGGATCAACCTCAAGCGTTATGGTACTACACGAAAAGAATTGCCGACGTGGTGACAATGATAATCCACGTGTCATACATCAAATGACATTTCGTAAGGTTTGTTTTTCCCCTTGGAAGAAATTTCTCGCGCTTTTTCTTTTCTGAGGTCAGCTTCGTCTCGAACTCTCTCGTGATCGCTATTGAACCTCCGGAGCTGCATGCTCCGTCGAAACTGCGCATTTTTCTGGTACGTTGTAGCAATGGCTTCACAAATGACATGAAACTCATGGTTACCACTGGTTCCAGATTGATAACAACTATGGCTGCGTGGTTCATTGTCACCTTCTCTAAGGTGGTCAGCGTGGCGAGTGTCGCGACTGTGGCTGCCAACACCTTGGCCTATCTCAGGTTTCGGAACCGGAAGCTAGCTGCTTTTGACATTCCCATTGACGAAAGCCAAGAAATATTGGCCAGTTTTCCAATCGACAAGCCTGGTAATGTTTATCGCATCGTCTCTTGGCTTACTATTTCGTCATTCAGCCGAAGATGGCGGATTTTTCTTCTCCGTTGCCACAGCTCCGGCTCACGTCGAGGACAATCTGCACGATGCATGGCTCGAGTTTGCACAGGAAACAAAACCCTCGAAACTTGGACAGAAATCTGAAGAACTGGCTGCAATGCCAGATGATGATCCTCGAAAGGACCCCTTGACGTTCGAGGAGTCCTCTGGTGAAGTAAAGGAAGAGCCTGTTGGAGTTGGATCATCGACCAGTGATGCTCTGGCCGAGTGGGAAATGATCAGTGCTACTTCACCGAGGAAAGATTTGCAGGAAGGTAACCAACTTTCGAGATCCAAGAGCACCATTGAAGAGCCTACACTCCAGTTCAATCTCCCGAAAAAAGGCAGGAAAATCGGGAAAGTTGCTATGGAGGCGATGGTGAGAGGCATGGAGAAACTATTTGAGAATGACGAGCCTGAGGATTCTCAACTTAATGTTGCAGCATGGCATAACGCTGTTCACCCGTAAGTTCTAGTCATTTTTTATTGCAAGCAGATTTCGTTTTTTAAAAATGGTTGCAAACAGATTTAATGAAGTTTTATTGCAGGGAAGAACGAGTGAGGTTTTGGTCGGACCCGGATACGGAGCTACGGTTGGCCAAGGAAACCAACGTTACGGTATTTCGACTTGGTGTGGACTGGACGAGGATTATGCCCGTGGAACCCGTAGATGGTAACTTCGAGGCTGCGGTAAGGTGAAGATGGTAGTACCATGTAATGAGATTATGTTGTTTCTAGGTTAATTGGGTTGCAGTCCGGAGGTACAAATGGATACTCCAACGAGTTCAAGCTCACGGAATGCGGATCATGTTAACGCTTTTCCACCACTCGCTTCCACCTTGGGCTGCGGTATACGGCGGCTGGAAGGAGGAAAAAACACTCAAGTATTTTCTTGGGTTTACAAGGTGCTAGAGTTTTTGTATTGAGTTTTATATCGTAATACGTATTTGTGTTGCAGATTAGTGGCTGAGCAATACGCGGGCCTTGTGGATTATTGGGTGACGATGAACGAACCTCATGTTTTTGCCATGCTCACGTACTGTGCCGGTGCATGGCCTGGTGGTCACCCCGACATGCTCGAAACAGCTACCGCGGTGATGCCCAAGGGAGTGTTCAACCGAGTAATGGACCTCATGGCTTTGGCTCATATACAAGCATACGACATCATTCACGAGATCAGGTACCGTACGTTCTACGTTCTACATGTCGAATACATGGGTTTTCTTTCCAGTGAAAAACAGCAAAAACCAACTCAAGTTGGGATTGCTCATCATGTATCATTCGCTCGACCCTACGGGCTCTTCGATGTTTCAGCCGCGATTCTTACCAACTGGAAGACGCATTTCCCATACGTTGATGCTGTGTCTAAGAAGCTCGATTACTTGGGCATCAACTACTACGGTCAGGTATTTTCCCGTGTATTATTTCGTCGACTGGATGAAAACTTTGATTTTCAGGAGATCATTTCAGCACCCGGACTAAAGCTCGTAGACAATGAAGAATACAGCGAGTCCGGGAGAGGAGTTTATCCCGATGGATTATACCGCATACTACTGGCGTTCTACGAGAGATACAAGGCGCTCGGCTTCCCTTTCATCATCACTGAAAACGGAGTTTCCGATTGCACAGACTACATACGAAGACCGTACATTACGGAACATCTTCTAGCGATACGTGCAGCCATGGACAAGGTTAGCTTTTAGCTTAACCCTAAACCCTAGCATTTTCCCCCGTTACGTTTTTGTTGCAGGGAGTTCCCGTTCGAGGCTACTGCTTCTGGACAACTTCAGACAATTGGGAATGGGCAGATGGTTATGGTCCCAAGTTCGGCCTCGCAGCTGTGGATCGAAAGAACAATCTCCTTAGAATTCCACGTCCATCTTATTATTTGTTTGCAGAGGTAAGCATTCAAGATGCAAAGTAGGCAAATGATCTTCAACTTCGGCTTTCAGATTGCAAGAACTGGCAAGGTTAGCAAGAAGCAGAGGGACGGTTCTTGGAGGCAACTGCAAGCTGCTGCTGCCAAAGGGGTGAGACGCCCGTTCTACCGTGCTGTGGATGCCCATGGTCGCATGTACGCTGGTAAGATGATGGAAAATGGTCGTGGTATTATTTCTTTATGACACGCACGTATTTCAGGTGGCCTGGATATTCCTGTTGAGAGACGGCTGATACAGAGGGACTGGAGATTTGGGCACTACGAAATGGATCCCTTGCAAGACCCCTTGAGCCGATGCTTCAATGCTTTGTGTGGAGCATTACGGATTTCGAGGAAAAAGAGGCAAATTGCCAACATTACTGACGAGGAAGAAGAAGATGAAGAAAATGATATAGCTGACAATGAGACCCAACAAGTTGGTATTCAAGAAGCGCAAGCACTGACTATTGCATGAAATTGCTTAAACAAACTCTTGTAGGCGTTAAATTGGAATTACACACCTAAAATAATGTGGAGTGCTTCATTATCTTCGCTAGCGTGTTACTTGTTATAGCAACTGTAGGTGTTATGGCCAAGTTAGTGGGTGCAAAGCTTAAGCCTCCTAAATTTCACGTTTAACACATATCGATAAGTTCCAAGGTCAAATTTTCAACGGATGTAGACGGATGCGTTGATAAATAGGAAAAACCGTACAAGAATAGTCAGTTTTTCTATGTGCCGCTATAAAAATGTGGAGGATGAGTCCTCTAAGCTCTCGCCTAGAAGGAAATGGAAATTAACTAAATCTTTGTGGGCAACAAGGAACTGAACATATAAGCATCGAGTGGCAACCCTCAAGTGAAGCATAAGAAATTTGAAATTTTGCATTGAACCCTGCCTAAGTTCCTTACAACAGAGCATATATACTATATGGAAGTTTCTTCTTAACCTGGTATTGCAACCACCTACAAGTGTAGCTCAAAAAAAGTACCTCAATTTCTTTTATTAAATGCATACAGAGCTCTAAACATTTCTTACATATCTCACTCGAAATGGTTTCCAGCAACCCTAAATACAACTAGAAAATTAGGGCTCTTGCTCGGAATTAGGGTTCTTGAACAAGGAAAGAAAAAATGGCGTTTCATGTGGCCTGCCCACTCACCTGGTAAGCTGGTTTAATGTAGTTCCATTGCATGATGAAATCGCTTGCAGTCGGAAGATATGCACCTGCACCCTCGGCGCAGCAGGCGCAGTGCGCAGGCTTGGTGGCAAGGAGGCCTTCGAGCAGAGTGCATTCGCACTCCAGAAGCTGCTCAACAAGTCGCCGCTGATGGTTACCACCGGTGAAGACACGGTAGAGGTGCTCGCACCACGTCTGTCGAAAGAGCACAAGAAACGTAAAAAGAAACAACCCACGGCCCCAGCGTCCATGGAGGAGCAGCCAGCGGTGATACCACAGGAGGCAGCCCAAGCCAACCAGGTTACCAGCCAAGTTGAGTCCGACACTGGAACTCTCCCTGAAGACGACGGTACCGACCACAGAGCTGAAACTCCCGACACCGAGGTACAAGCAAAAAAGACGTGTTTTTCTTACACTTTGAGGTTTTCTGGTGTTCAGCAGCCCATGGAGATCGTTCCTGAAGCTCGGACACCGGCTGCTGCGATGGACGCTGCGCTGTGCCGGCTCTGCTTGCAGACCGAACCAGCGGGAACTGCTCGATACGAGCGCATGCTCACTTGTGGTGGCTGCGAAGAACGCTACCATCGAAAGTGCTTGAAGCCATGGGCTGAATATAGAGGTGAGCGAGGTTTTGGTTTTTGAGGGGTTTTACGTGATGTCTATATGAATGTAATCCAGATTTATTCAACTGGGCTTCTTGGCGTTGTCCCAAGTGCCGAACTTGCGAGGTTCGTTTTTTTGTAGATCATTTTTCAGTAGTTTTTTTATTGCGAAAACATTTCCAGGACTGCAAAGCTACGGGAGATCCAAATAGGCTGCTGTTCTGCAAGAGGTGTGACGAAGCTCATCACACGAACTGCAAGCAAACCGGATCCAAGGTACGTTTAGACCTAATTTTTCTTGCTCGTAGTTCTGAGGGTATGCTTTCAGACCCCGGCCAAAGGACCATTCTTATGCCCTAAACATGCTCAGTGCCATAGTTGTGGTACCCGTGTTCCTGGAGGTGGCTCTAGCTCAAGGTAATCTTTCGAAGGTTTTCGTTAGTTCTAACTACGCGTACTTTGGCAGATGGTTTCATGGGTATCTGTTTTGTGATGCCTGTGGGCGACTCTTCGTGAAGAATAAGTATTGCCCTCTCTGTATGAAGGTAACATTAGTTTAGGGTTTCTAAATCATGTTTTAGGTTTAGGGTTTGTTAAATAGGGTCAGGGCTAGGGCTTATGCGCTTTTCTTTTCAGGTTTACAGAGAGTCGGAATCGATACCCATGGTATGCTGTGATATTTGCGAGCATTGGGTACATTGTCGCTGTGAAGGCATCAGGTGAGCAGCGGCTTTGCGAACCTTCTTCCTATGTCTGATGTAACGTTTCGCAGTGAGGAGAGGTACCAGGAGTTCCAAGTAAACTCAAACTTGCGTTTTACGTGCATGGCTTGCCGGAATGAAGTGTTCAAGGTGCCCGGTTTTTCACTCGCAACACTTCGCTGATTTTTGTAATGTCAGGCAACGAGCATAGATGAGGCAGTTGTGGAGCTCTGGAGGCGGAAAGACATCGCGGATCACGATCAAATTGCGAAGAACCGAGCTGCTGCCGGACTCCCCACCTCGGACGAAGAAATGGCGAGGCTGTGTCCGTCCTCGGACGACGAAGCACCACCACGGCCTGCAAAAGATGAAGCCAGAGACACTTCCAAGGGGAGGATCGTGATCAAGATCAAGAAGGGGAAGACGATCAATGGAGAGGCGGAGCAGGAGCCCGAGCCGAAGCAGTCTCTGAAGCTAAAGATCCGCAGCGGCAAGCCGCCCGAGAGCGATGTTTCGGGTGAAGTTGGAAAAGGTGAAGTTGCAACGAGGGGCCAGAGGAGCAAGCGGAAACGTCCAGCTCCAAATGAAGAACACACGGGGGATGAAGCTCCCGAGTCTGATGAAGACGATACGTCCATTTTGCAAAGGCTGGGAGTCGACGCTGTCGCCAAACGAGTCGAAGTTCGTCAACCGGATCGTACCTGGTACGTAGTTCTCGTTCATCTTGACGTTGATTCGCAATTTGGTTTTCAGGCTTAGGGGTACCATTGCATCCGTGAACGCGAGAAAGTCACAGATCACGGTTAACTACGACCGGAGTGGCCAGAAAACGCTCAAGTATGGCAAGGAGAAAGTTCGCCTTCTTGGGAAGAAATAAGATGGTTTACTAAATGTACTAAACCCCATTGATGCTGAGATTCAAATACAGGATTTAATTTGTTTTTTCAATAGATAGATAACATTGAACGTCGAATGGAATGCCATACCTTCTGTGTATTGTAATTATGTTTAGAAATCTATTTAGCTGACTAGTTTGGTCCTGCCAAATCCTTGTCCCATCTTCAATGACAGTATTGCAAGGGACAACCTTCAAAATCAGGCCTCTATTTTGCAGACTGCAGTACCCTGCAGAAGGGGTTTAGGGTTGCACCGGAAGGGCACTTGTTTGCTGAACCTTGCAAATTAAATGCGGTGCTCAAGACAGGTCAGTGCCGCTAATGCTGCCAATGAGAATGAAGGCAAAATTCTCTTTATCTCGTACTTCCTCTAGGATTCGATCCTCTACTAGAAATCTTTCAAGAGTCTAGGTCCCCCATGTTCAACATCAGCACTTACTCCTCCCCTCCAAGAACATAGCACTAATGGAGTCTAAAGATCATCACTTCGACGGCTATTACGAGAATGTGATAAAAGGAATCTGGTAATTCTCACAAGCAAGCTCTGTAGCTTTGCATTAAGTATGGTTTCTTGCTGGGCTTTTGGAAACATAATTGGGTCAATGAAGAGAGAACTGAGCACACTAAATATATTTCAAATAGGCACGTCTTTTGATTGGGCATTTGAACGGTGTAGTTTATAACTGCCCTGCAAACGAAGTCAAACGAAGTTATAGGGTTTAGGGTTTTGAATAGTTTTTTCAGAAAACATTCTGCGACTTGTCATATTCAACCCGGGAAAGGTCTTTCTTTTCGTACACATGGTGATTCTAACCTCTTCATTCATAATAACAAAAAAAGTTTTCCGTTCAAGTTTAACATGTAGTTTTTTTTCCTTCGATTTAAATGCACACGAATTACGTAGTCTGATCAATATTTTTGCTGGTTTCAAGTAGGTTATTACCATCGCTAAAGAACTTCATTAGTTTTTCGGGATTTAAGTGACAGGCGAATTAGATACACATGGACAACGGTAAGATAAAATATACAAAATTGCAGAAAAAACAGTAACATCAATATTTTAAACACATGAGAATCCCACTGTCGTATTTGCTTGGAAGCTAACAATGTCATGGATAGCATTCGGGGATGCGTAGGTGGTATGGGCACTGTCCATATCAAATGTGTCGTTAAATATGGTTTAGACTTAGTACACAACAGGATAATACATGCGATGCGATGTTTGTAAGAGGCCAGTTACAAATCTTCAAGTTCGTGAAAGAGCTTGAATTATCACACTCCAAGTGGAAAATTATCTCACCAAGGTTTCGGAAGTCGACAAGGCTGTGTCGATGTTGCTGTTCAGTTGCAGTTGATTGAAGATATTGAGATGCAGCTTAGTGATATTATGATCGTGTGATATTAACTACGTCACCAGAAACTCGAATTGTTTAATGTTCTGAAAGGTGAGATATTATGTACATGTTTAGTGAGCCCTAATTGCACAATATACGAATATGCGGCGGGTTTAGGGCGAGCAAAGGGCTGGTTGGTTTAGGATAACGTGCGCGTTAAGCAATGCTAATTCCGCGTAAACATGCCCTTTGCTCGCCTTTATGAAGGGTATATAAGTGATTTTTTAGGTATTCATTTGGTATATCACTCACATTCCAAAGCATGGAGAGGATCGCAAGGTACAACGAAGTGACTGCCTACAACAGCCGCCTCTTGGAGAACGAGTACGAGTCCATAGAGCGAAGGAGGGAGATCACGCTCAGGTGCCCGCACTGCCTTTCCAACCGCACGGCCTTCGATTACTACAACAATTATCAGGTCTGCGTTGCCGCCAATAAGCCCTTGCAGGCCCGATATGTCTGCAAGGACTGCAAGAAGAAATGGACCCACGGTGGACGCCTCAACAAGCCCC
>LDJE01053579.1:0-10368 GCA_001021135.1 Selaginella kraussiana
TTGCCCAATGAGATGATGAGTTTTCAACTCCTGGAGTGGAATCCCTTAAAGGTCCACTGTGTAACCAAGTGGCATATAGTAGCTTTTAACTGAAGGAGTTTTCTTTTCAAAATAAGATTAACGTTGAGGTCCTTAATATTGATTTTAACTGAATACCAAATGGTACGTAGGAACGTTACCTTCTAGCTAGCGAGACAGGAATGCCCTTGCCAAAGGGGGAAAGCGTTCTGGAGAATCGTCCAAGGCAAAGTATATTAGAGAGGGGAAACACACGGAGTTATATACGCAAGTATGAATCTACCCCGGAAGGTAGAACCTCGACGTTAAAGTAGCATCCATCCATCTATACTGTCGATCTATTTGGTTCTCGTCCCTGTTTGTTAATGGTAACCAGCAGGAAATACAGACTAGCTACAACTTGTAGGCAAAACATGGAGCACAGCATCATTCTCATGCGTTTGCGTTGTTATGTTTGTACATAACCATCGTAAGAATTCGTGAAACATTAATAAGAGCAACATTGTGTACAAACACAAAAATTCATAAATACATTTCAAATCGATGCAGATCCCACAACTCAACACACAAAAGTCCAACCTTACAACCCAGCTCCGTCAAGCACTTCAGAGGCCTTGTCATCCACAACTTTGTCACGTTCAGCCTTTGAAAGTTGTTCATCTTGAGCAGGACCGAACTTGTTGGCAATGGTGCTTTTGAGGTTCATGGCAGAGTCGATGAGCTTTTGACTCATAGAAGTCTGGTCGCCCACATCCTTTTGACCCTCAACACCCGATTGAGTATCGGTGCCAGTTTCAGCACCGTTATCAGCATCAGCACTAGGCTTTGTAGAATCTTTGACGTCTTGAGGTGCACTCTCTTGTCGCACGTCTTCACGTTTTGCAGCAGTCTCATCGCCTACTGCCACTTCATGAGCACCTTCTTCAGGGCTGGCAGTGTCTTTTTCAGACATTTGATCACCTTCTGTTAGCGTCCCTTGCACGGGTTCCGATTTAGCATCCACAAACTCCTCTTGCTGCTCGTTGCTCTGCCCTGGCTCTTTATGATCTGGCACCAAACTTGATGTTTTTACTTCTTCAAGCTCACGAGTATCAGGGGCATCTCCAAGACTCTCCTGTGGAGCCGGTGAGCGGATTACACTTTCGTGGCTGGGTGATCCCTCCTCATGTCTTGGTACATCCTCAGAAACCTCTTTGTTCACATCCGACTTTTCTGAAACGGGGGACTCCTCTATCTGAGATTTCATTTCTTGTTCAGTAGTATCCTGCTCGGCCTGAGTAATACGAGAACGGGTTTACAATTTAATCAACCTTGGGGAACGTACCTTCCCGTTTGGCTCGTTTTCAGCAATATGCTCACGGCTGACTGCTTCAAAGCCAGAAGCCGATTTATTCTCATCGGTATCCTCAGGTTCTTGTCTTGGCGGATCCCAAGAAGCCTCTTCGTTCACTTCCGACTCCTTCTGAAACTTTGAAAGGGAAGAATTATCAGACTTCTCGTGTTCTTGTCTTGGTTGATCCCCAAGAGCCTTTTTATTCAAATCCGAATTCTCAGTAGTATCCTGCTCGGCCTGAATAATACGAGAACGGGTTTACAATTTAATCAACCTTGAGAGGGAACGTACCTTCACGTCTGGCTCGTTTTCAGCAATATGCTCGCGGCTGACTGCATCCTCGGGAGCTTCAAAGCCCGAAGCCGACTTCTCATCGGAGTCCTCAGGTTCTTGTCTTGGTAGATTCCCAGAAGCCTCTTCGTTCACTTCCGACTCCTCCTGAAGCTTTGGAATGGAAGAACTATCAGACTTCTCGTGTTCTTGTCTTGGTTGATCCTCAAGTGCCTCTTTATTCAAATCCAAATTCTCCTGAAGCTTTGAAGCGGGAACATTGTCTCCCTCCACGGATGGCTCAACAATGCTTTCGTTTTCAGTAGCTTCCAGTTCGGCCTGATAAACACTAACTATTAATCAACCTGCCATTATTCTCAACATACCTTTCCATTTGGCTCGTTCTCCACATCTTGCTCACGATTCACTTCATTCCCTGATGCTTCAACGTCAGAAGCTGACTTCTTGGCTTCCTCCTGTTCAAAAGGCTTCTCCTTGTAGTGATAATCTGTAGGCACAGCTTGAAGAACCCCTGGTGGTCCGTCGTCCTCAAAAACTTGAGGTTCCTGTTCAGCAATCACCTGAGATGGTAACCCTTCTGTAAGCTTGTCTCCCAAGCCTCTGTCCGTCACCTCATTCTCTGAATTCGCAGTTTTATCTCATCAATAAAAACACCATCTTTCGACGACACATACCTTTGTTACCGGATTCTTTCTGTTTTAACATAGCGTACTCGTCGAGAGGAACTTGCATGTCCTGCACAACGCAATGGGTTAACACAAGAAGGTGGATCATTGAAAACCTTTGGATCAACTTCTAAGCGTTGTGTATCAGCTTCGTCTCCTGCCTCATCGTCTTCGTTTTCGTTGGACCCATCGACGAGCTCTTGCTTATCATCCCCGCTTTTCGGCTTACGGAGCTTGGTGCCGATTTTCTTCACTTTGTCCGTAACTTTCTTGATCACCGATTTCTTACCATCTTTGGGACTGTCACCTGTCGTCCCAGCATTGACGGTATTGCCCTCGTAAGCTGGTGAAATTGGTCCTGGACCAGGGTGTGAGTTCCAAGCAGGCCAATACGTACCTTCCATTGTACTCGTTGCGTTCGTCGTAGCTTTTCTGTTGATGGGAGGAACTACTGCAATGCTGAAAGTTTGGGGGATGGCCGTCAATATAAGCTACTCGTTCTCGATTTGATCGTCTTTGGAACACAACGTGTCAACCTTGGGCGATAAACTCATTAACTGTGGACACGTTGAAAGCTGAGCTAGGATCATACTCAGCAATACGTCCAAAGATGCTTGCCAACAACCATACACGCGGCGATCAATCCTCTGTCCGATGAAGGGGAGGGTGCACACGCACAGGAACTGTAGGAACGTAAAAAATTGCAGGCACATGTAGTTTGTCACACTAAAGTGTGGTAGAACTTCAAATAGATTGTTACATAGCTTTCATATGCATATGTCCACCAAAATTGTTATCCACGGCATGGAAACATGCAACTAAAGCATAGCAAGTTTCAGAGGAAATTCACTCTTTGGTTGCGGTTGGACGCGAGTGTTGAAGAATGCGTCCAAAACAGGCTGAGTAGTTGGCACTGGCGTCATTGCCAAGGCTTCGGAGGAAGCTCGGCTTCACATCTTACGCCACGAGTTGTCTTCCCGGAAAACAACATGAGGCTGGCGGTGGAGAACGCGCTGCAGGAAACCTAATCGAGTAATACATTATAACTTCTTCAAAGCTGAAAATATCGGTTCTCTGAAGGGTAGTTGCCAAGACATGGGATGTTTATGGTGGAAGTTTGGCCGTTGATTTGATCTTGACCACGCATATGCCAACTCTGCTCCGACGTTAAGGTTGAGGATGAACGCCAGCTTTCTCAGAGCTTCAAGAGAGCCATGGGAGTGTTACCTCTAAAGCTAGATGGACATTTTGAGATGCCGAATAAGTGCGGTCTTTTTAACTACATGTGAAAGCAGCTCGTAACTAAAATTCTGATTCTTTAGTAGGAAATGCTGGTTTGGATCACTTGCATTTAGGGAACTCAATAGCGTGTGTATTAGCTCTTTGCAAAAATCTGTTAACTTCCTGTTAAATTGCAGGCCTGTGTCAGCCTCCCGATGTGATGTCATTTGACATTTTCCCAGCCCCGTATCAACCTCCCGATGTGAGCTCATTTGACATTTTCGAGATGGAGTGGTAAAACAAACGTTAATCTTATATGCTCGTTTCAAATGGAAAAACCTTGAGACGGGAGGTTTTCCGTTCAGAAAGATGTTGGAAAAGCAAAGAAGGGTTTTGGAAACAAGAATGGAATCCTCGCCCTATCACCGGGTGCATGCTTGGCCTTGGCGAGAGGATGGCAATGCCAGCCAATACTCGTGAGGTGCTACCTTCAGCCGTTGAGTTACTATTTTGCGTTAAATCTTTAGCAAGGGAACAATCTCTCTACTCTGTACAATACACAACTTGTACCATGCTCATGTATCAGTCTTGTATCACGTATAACTGGAAATACATATGTGCATACGTATAATACTTAGCTGTACTTGGAGAATACAAGTGGGAAGCCCTTCTTACAGGCTACACACAGATTATAGTTTGATATAAAGTCGCAATCATCACATTTTTCTCAGGACAATTATGAGTATTAAAAAATGATCATAAGCAGGGATCAACCATAGCAGGGTAGCACCCAGACTAGCAACACTATGCTTGTTTGCCGAACACTGTTAGGCAGTATGTGTGTACCTGTGTGCGTCCTCAATTGGATTAGAATTACAATTATGATTGAGATTTCTTGCTTTGGAGTCTCGGCCTAAACCTCCTTAGAATGAGCGACGGGCGGCCTATTTACTTTTTATAGATGTTCAAGTTTGAAACAAGTAATGAAATATTTAGTAAATATTTCATTATTTTAAAGGGTAATACCCTTTATCATCAAAGTCAACGTGAGCTATCTAACTTGGACGGACGGATGAAGAATCTCTCCGTGCTGTGATTGTTGCATATTTAAAATCGTTTCATTGCATACAGTTCAAATCGTGTACGAAAACATATAGACCATTCCTTTATTTCACGAGCTTGTGAAAGTCGCACGTGGAGTGGAATCAACAACTTTGTGTGAAGCATGTGTGAAGCATATGCTTTGGGTTTTAAAAAATCTATGTATGCCACGCCAAGCAGCTGTCCAAAATTTGTACTTTCGCTTGTGAAGCATGTGTGAAGTGTGCTCCAAAGGTTGCTGGATGCAGCATAAAAGGGGCCAGTGCAGCTTTGAGTTGAAGCATTTCATCATCCTCAACAAAGAAAAATCTCATATAAATTCTCGAGAACAATGGCATTCCTATTAATCGCTCTCCTGGTGCTCGCCTGTTGGAAGCTGGCCTGCATTTGGCTGCGAAACAGGAGGCCCAAGTTTCTGGCCACTCTGGATCCTGTCGAGGACGCCCACAAGATTCTTTGGTACGCGTCGAATTCCCCTTCCTCACCCAGAATTCCCTCGAGTTTGGGACTCTCCAGACTCTGGGCATCCCGTCCATCACGAAGATACTCAGCAAGTCCAAATACGGGATCAACCAACCGTCGAAGCGCACGTTGAGGCAGAGGACATAGTTGAAGTCCTTGTTCTCGATCCTGAACTGCGAGTGAACCGCATTGAGGCTCTGCAGGGCATACGATCCGCGGTCGCTGTGGTGAACTCGCTCACCACAATGTTGGCCTCTGCAGCCCGATCAACTTCGCAAAGAGGTATAGAGAGCTCGCTCGCTTCCCGAATCAATCCCCTGTCTTTTTAACCGCCAATTAACAATTTGAATTTTTGTGCAGATTTGGGCACCGAGCTTGGACCGAGAACGAGCAGAAGCCGCCTACACAGTCTGGCACGACGTCGGGGTCCGTATGGGAGTCAAGGCAGTCCCAGGAGCATTGAAGAGATGAGGAGCTACGTCGAATTTACAGCGAGCTCAATCACAGCATCGTTCAGGGCCTGAAACACCTGGTTCTGGATGCATTCCGGGGCCATTTGCGGAGCGCGGAACGATTGCACTGCTCGACAAACGCCTTCGCTATTGGTTAGGTCTGGCCGTACTACTGATTGTATATCCGAAGGAGCCTCTGAAAGGGGCCATGGCTTTTGGAGGAGCTTTTAATATGTAAGTTTTTTGATTCCGCTCAGTGGAGTTGGTGCTTCGTCTCCGACACGAATATGGATCGCACTTCAGACTATCACTTGCTGTGAAAAGGTGTTCGAGCAGCATCAGAACTGCTTTGCGCACCTCATTGGAAAGTCAAGATAGAGATGGTAACTTCGATAGATAGAGCGAGCGCAATTACAGACGCAAGGTCCACTTCGTCGAAATAGTGAACACTATACAAGTACCTGCTCTTTCCCTCTTCAGCTTCATACCAACGCAGCATCTGAACCTATGCCTAGGCTGGTAGCTGGATTTAGTGGAATGTTATCTGGTCGGATCTTGTAATGGGCAGTGCTGCGAACTCTTGCCTTTGAAAGCGTAGTTGGGTTTGCTATCAAGTCCACTTTTAGTTACATGTTTCCCGTTTACCACAACCAACAGTTGGTCACCATCGTCACCCTCTTCACGGTCCATCATCTCGTCAACTCCATGCCTTAACTCAGATGTTAGTTGCGGGCCATGTCTATCTCTTCATCGTTCACATCGATTTGCAAATCATCTTCATGAACATCATCTGGGTGGTCCCTTTCATCTCCGATTCTCGTTGTTGGAATCAAGTGCTTGGTCCACTTCTCAACCTTCCAAGGTTTTGCCCACCAGTGATTTCCTTCGATACAAGGGAAACCAGATCCAAATGCAAGAGAGGTCGGGGTGTATGAGCTTAAACGTGAACGACGAGCATCAAAGTTTCTATGGGAGCAGTTCTGGGCTGTGAAAGGTCACGCGCGAGCATCGAAGGCTCATGCGATGTCCATGGAGTTGAACCAATGGTTGACCATGTTCTCGCGAGCTCCTGCTGGATCGGAGTATGGAAACACTTTGTGGGAAAAAATAGTCACGCCTACAACTGCAGGCCTGGCAGATCTTACAGATTACTCTGAGGTGCAGGGCCAGGTCTCAAGAACTGTTTGATGGAAGGTCTGCAACGTGCACATATTTTGCTAAAAGCAAGGCCCCTTCGGGGGCCTGCAAGTTGCCTGCTTCTGGAAAAATTCCTGGTTCATAGACTTTTGATACTTATGCAAAGCAACTATGTGGATTCGGCATTACTGTTACACTCTTCGGTTCAAAACTCAACTCTACCACCCAAGCACCTCCAACTCGGACTCAACTTTTCATTTTTGTGGCTATGGCATGAACAGACACTTAACATCCTTTGGTACTTGGCCACAAAGTTATAATGCCCACCTTTTGATCGTGTTCTTGGCGTTGTTTCTCGCTGCGCTGCGTAACGAAAGAACGGCTCTCTACTCTTCATTCCAAAATTCTTGAGAGTTAATATTTCTTTTCTTAGTTTTCCAACTTCCAGAAACTAGATATCAAAGGAAAAAAAAACTATCGAGTCCATACTATCGAGCCAGCAACATCTGGTAGTTTGTCATTTGCCCATTCAAAAACATGTTCGTTTCACAGGAGGAGCACAACGTCAGGCATGTTATCAACGAGTATTATGGGATGTATAGTTCTCCAAGATATTTTGGATTGCATCCCAAACCTGGTTGGTACCTTGGAGAACATGGGCAGGTTCTTCATGTTGTTCGCAGCAGCTGGTTATTTTGTCGATCCGATAAACTCACATGCGGCATTCTCATTTCCACATGGAAAGGCCGCTTCCTGCCTTCCGTGCATGTTAAAACAGTTTTTTTACCACAAGTGACAGAATGTATTAATAAGGACACCTTTGTACAGTTGTACTCTCCTCTGAAAGGCTACACCGAGTATATCAGAGCACACTTCTGGATCGTGCATATGCATAGTGCCATTGATGAAAGCTAATATCAAAGAGGGTAGACTCAGCTCCGGCAGTATATCCATTTCGGGTGTTCCACGAGAAGAGATAGTAACCTGTACGGCCTGACGGTATGGGAAAGAGATCTTTAAGCTCATGATTCTCGTATTCGTGTGGAGGTTTAAACCTAGCTTTAATCCAAACTCCATCCTCAGTTTTTTCATCTAGCTTGAGAAAAATGATAAAGATCAAATATCTGGCATAGATCTTTTGGAGAATGCTGGGCGCTAGTGGGCCTTGTTGTCCTAACTCCGCTGTTCAGTGTAAACTATTCTGCCAGGCCATGTATTCATCTGGTGTTTGGATATGCGCTGCCATGCGGCATGCAAGCATTTGAATAAGTAAGAGCTTCTAAAGGTGATTTTGAAGGCTGAAAGCTTGTAGCTGTGTCTGGAGTGAGCATCCCAAAGCCCTTTGTTACTCTACAACGTTTTTGCATGTATGCTAAGAGTATGTGACACATACTATGTGTAGAGGATCAGTAGAGTCGTTATTGCAATAAGTTTTTTGAGCTAGACTACAAGCCTGAATTTCTGGGTCTATAAAGACATCACTTGTTCCATTCCTGTTCCATTCTACTCGATGCATGCTGGGACCATTATCTGGACCTTTCCAAATAAATCTCCCTAGTAATCTAGATGACAAATTGTATTGAAATCAACTTGTTATGCTCATTCGCCAGGTGCAGCGGAAGAAATTACGGGGACATTGCGAGGAGGAACTACAAGCCTAGGAACCGGAAATGCAGGGGCCGATGATTGATTTGCAGTCTTTACACACAGAACGGCAGCTTGCACTATGTTGAGATGAGGAAGTAACCGTATCAAAACCCATCAAAACAAAGGCTTTTACCATATTTTTGAATGGGGTCGGACTTTCTTCATTTATGTAAAGCTAGGAAATGCGCAATACAACTTTCCATGATGAATACGGCCTAGCTCAGTCCAGACTTCGCTTCTCGCAAGTCTGAACAGTATAGTACCGCGAGTTGTTTCAACCCCAGGAGTGGATTCCTCCATTCCGATGAAAATTTTGTCAGAACCTGAGGTTCAGCTAAAATGGCTAAATACTTCGAGGATTTATCTAATTTATTTGGAATGAAAGAAATTGTGAGTGGGTGGGCATTCGAAGAGACTCGTTTGCGTTTCATAGTTTTGATTTAACCACTGCAACTCGTTATCAGAGGCCACTAGTGAGATGTTAGTTAATTGACAAGGCACATCCGGACGTTATTTCCGGTGAGTTGCTCGACAAAGGTGGGACTTCATTGCTCTAAAGCATGTTGGTTGTCCTCGTGACCTCAAGAGCGTCACCTCCAGTCCGAGCTCCCACTCAAAAATATGGAAAGCCAAAGATTTGGTTACTTCTGCTGGTTTATCTGTTAGTGATGTGTGTACCGCACGCAACACGTAACTTGGAACCACCCAACTAAAAAAAACTTGGAGATGGGAAAAAAAGCTTCAATTTTGCCACCAGAACGGCATAAACGTCCCAGATGTAACCATGATGCTGATGAAGATGGCCGATAAATAACGCTCAACCGGATCAAGTGCTTAACAAAATCGTGTCGCCAGTAGTGGAAGGATTTGTTTGTTGCACCAAGTGTAACCAGTTTAGATTTTCAATACACAAACCATACATTGCAACGTCAATTTCTGTATTAAATATAATTATATGCTGCACTTACTTTACATAAGTAACAAAAGATAAAGACTTTTAACGTCCATGTTGGCACGTGGCATAACACAGTGGAGTTGGCCATCTCTAGCAAAACGCCATTGTCGATGCAGAGGCGAGAAAGCCTTATAACTTGGGCGTAAGTTGACCCAGTCGTGGAGAAAGATACCCGAATCGTAACGAATGAGGCTCGCTGCCTAAGCTGCGAGCTTCGGTTGCCGTGGCACATATTCCGAACCTAGCTTCGAATGGCTCGCCCAGGCCAACGGTCGCATTTGCTAGGTTCGGGAATCTAGGTCTGGCCGATGCCAGGCATCATTTTGCTCTTTGATCGCAAGAACGGGAGGAAGTGGGGGGAAAAGCGCCCACCTCTTCTCGACGATTAGGGTTCTTGAGGGCGCGGTCGATCTTGCATTTCGACGGGCATTGGCGATGGCAATGGCACTCAGCATTCAACCGCAGAATGCAGGACACAGTCAGCATCTCCCACAGATCGGCGATGGCTCCAATCTCACCGTCGTGGAGGTCGCCGTGGGGCGCGTCAGTGACGTCCATATGGCCTCTAGAAAAGCCGAGGAAGCAGGTAGGCCAAAGAAAAAACCCAGGAAGTTGTACGAAATCTGGCGTTCTCCCATGTTTCAGCTGCGAGGCGTTACCACGCTGCGTCGTGGCTCCAGAAAATGGTGGGGGCACGGTTGCCCCAGGATCCCTCGGAGGAGGAGCTGCGTCTTTGCCTTCGCAATGGCGCATTGCTCTGTCGGCTGATGAATCGCATCGAACCCGGTACCGTCTCCAAGGTACGTGGTTACGCACACGTGGTGTCCATGGTACTACCATTGCATCTACCAGGTTGTGGAGACAAATTCCTCGGATGGTAGCCTATCCGCATTTCAGTGCTTCGAAAATCTCAGGAACTTCCTGGTGGCTGCTCAGGAACTACGGCTTCCCACATTCGAAATCTCGGATTTAGAACAGGTATTATTAATATTTCATGCATTAAATACTTATAATTTACTATGGACTTTTAAGCATATACTGTAGCATAAAATAGTTTAAATTAATAGCTCAACCTCTAGCCTTTAT
>LDJE01053715.1:0-11785 GCA_001021135.1 Selaginella kraussiana
AATGTATTGAAATAAATAGTTTGTATAAAGAAACGCTTGTCAGGCTCTCATCAATGCCGTCTTAGCTCAGTCGGTAGAGCGCGTGGCTTTTAACCACGTGGTCGTGGGTTCGAATCCCACAGACGGCGTCTTTCGATGGGTTGAAGTGTTCGTTTAGATTAGGCAAACCGAGAACAATGGAATTCATTTTAAATCTCCTGCATTTGTTCGATCACTGTGACATGGTGAGGGAGTCTAGATTCCTCTTGCCTTCCGGTCCTTTCTTGTAGAAATCACTAATATGGTCACGAAAGAGGACTTCTCTATAAATTTGAGGATGGTCACCATCTATGAGCTTGGGAGCAGGCGAGATCCTTGCGTCCCTGGAAGGATCGTAGAATGCAGCCACCGCCATCCTGGCCTTGTTTGCATTCACAACAACCCTGTGCTCAACGCTGGGATATCGTCCATTGCTCAAAATCTGCAACAAATACATACATAAATCGAGTATAGGGATGGATACAAACTCACCTCCACTTGGTCCCCAAGGTTTGCAATGAGAGCCCCTGGAACTGGTTTTAGGGCGTACCATTCCCCATTCTTTCGAACTTGCAAACCTCCAACATTACCTTCCATGAGCAGCGTGACGGCTCCAAAGTCTGAATGAGATTGAAGTCCCAAAGTCAGGTCTGGCTGTGGACAAGGCGGATAATAGTTGATCACAATGTTCTGGTATGGTTCACCAATGGCATTCTCAATGTACGTAGTTTCAAGTCCAAGAGACTCGGAGATAAACCCTAGCAACTTCTTCGCCAGCTCAACCGTACGTGAACTGTATTGCTCGATGTAGTTTCTACAAGCTCAAAGGTTATAACCGGCAAATACATCCATGTACAATACCTATGAAGGGCATCATGAGGCCATTTCTGAGGGTTCCTTCTCGAGAGGGGTAGGGTGTGATGGTTCAAGTAGTCCCTCCAATCTAGAACCTGGTCGTCCTTGGTGAGCATTCTATAGGCATAGCCTTCGGCGGCGAACTCGCCTTTGGGACTTGCCCAATGCAGTTTCTCACTCATGGGCTTACGGAAGAAGCTGAGGCCAGCATCACGGACTCCCTGCATGATTTCATCAGGGATTCCGTGGTCGATCAGCTGGAAGAATCCCCATTCTGTGCATGCTTTGCCTATGCTGCTCACCAGAGTGCTCCTATCCTCCTTGAGGCTGATCACGGGAATTGTCGAGGATGGACAGATGGTAACTGAAGTCGGCCGCTCTTCTTCGCTCCGCACGAAGCTAGCCGGGATCGTCTGGTAGCCTTTCTCCGCCAAAGATTGCACGCTCTCGTCCATGTTTAGGGTTCTTACAGTAACTAAACCCATTAAAACAGGGAATAATTAAAACTAACTAAACTGCACTTTAATATGTTACCCCTTCTCAAACGACTTTGTTTTTTATGACAAAAATATTACCCGTGATATCGCGATGAACTCGTAAATGAGCTCAATTGAATGGACAACCATGAAAGCAAGCAAAGAGCCTGTTATAAAGCCTTGTATTTCAAAACAGTGCGAAAACCGGGACATATTCTCCTCTGAACACCAATACGTTTGTGTCAGAAGGAAAGCCACTGAAATATAGTTTGATGTTCATACACTAGGGCAAGTTCACTCTGCTCGCATCGAACTCTGATACCGAGAACTCGTGGCTCTTGTTCTTGGGAGGCTGTTGTACTCTTGGCTTATACCAGCTGGACCAAAAGAGATAGTTGGCAAAGTTGATAGCGCTCATGATAGCCAGCAGCCAATAAAACTTATCAAACCGAGCATGAGTAAGGTCGAGGGGAAGCCAATCGGGTTGGGTACACACATCCACCAAAAATACAATGATACTACTGAGGAAGTAACCGACAGAGTTGGCAACGTTGATCAGGGAGATACCCATGGTGCGCATATTAACGGGGCACTCCGTGTAAAAGAAGTCAAGTAGACTGGCAATGGTGAACATGTCCGCAATGCCGAAGACAAGGAACTGCAGCACCATCCAAAAGGCACTCATTGGGAGTACTCCATTCACGTAACCATGCTTCTTGGCAACGTCCATGCGTTTTATCTCAACTAGGGCTGCAACCATCATAGAAAGCGTGCACAAGACCAAACCGAAGCCCAGCCGTTGCAAATGAGTTATACCCCTTTCATGACCGGTGTATTTACGCATAAATGGAACCAAGACCTTGTCGTACAATGGCAGCGCAAGAAGTATTCCAACGAGAGGGAACGTGGCAAGGGATGCTAATGGGACCTGAAAGTGCTTTCCAATGTGTCTGTCTAGGAGATTTGCTTGTGCTAAGCTGAAGGTCTGGATCTGAGCTAATATGCAGCTTAGCATAATCGTGCAAGCGAAGATCGGCAGAATGCGCAAGAGGGACTTCACCTCTTCCACTTGAGTCACCGTGCAGAGCTTCCAGGAGCTTCTTTCGATATTTGAACCATCAGCTTGAGTTGCAGCTTTGTCAAGGAACCTACAACACAAAACACAACGTTGTAATACACAATGCTTTCAGTTTTCCAAGCATACCGGAACTGTGGAGTGTGAGCAATTGTTGTATGTCCGGACTCCTTGTCGTTCACTTCGTATAAGCCATCAGCTGAAGATACCGGCAGTCTAGAGTTTACAGTAGCAGCAACCACCACCTGAGCGATCCTGGTGAACACACTCGTGGTCCGTTCTTTCGGACGGTAAGGCAGGCCGCTGCTCAGAGTCAGGACGGAGAGGGATAGAGCAATGAGAGGAATTCCGAAACCCCAAGCAGGCGAGTAATTCTCCAGGATGTACGACACTATGGTCACCGCTGGTAGTCCTCCAAAGCAACCGAAAAAGAAGAACCAATTGAAGTAGCTTTGAAGCAGTTTGCCTTGACGAGAATCATATTCGTCAAACTGAGCAGCACCTAGTGTGGGAACATTTGGTCTCATCAAAGCCAGACCAATGGCAAGGGTATATAGACCAGTGAAGAACACAAATTTCTGCAACCCCGTTGGTTCGAGGCATGAACTTACACCAGGGACACAAGCAGGAGGCCTGAGTGATTCAACAGTTGCAGATATAGTGAGCATGCCAGCACCCTGAAGTTGAACCAAACATCATCAAAGGAGAAGACAAGTTGGAGAAACTTACAAGGATGCCCAAGATCTGCCCGATGAAAATGGCTGCAAACTGTGAGATGTAATTGTCCGAGATAAATCCGCCCATCAGAGTAAGCAGAGCTGCTGTTCCTGAGAAGTTTGTCAAAACCTTGGAGGCGTCTGTATACGGGTAGTGCAAGTACTTGAATGCATAAGTGAAGAGGTTGAGACCCAAGGTGAAAGTCACCAGGCTCTGGCAGAACTCCGTGGCTGGTAAATAAAGACATTAGCTTACCACGGTTTGTAGTAGTCACATACCATATAAGAACGGTGCTGCCTTCCACCCTTTAAAAGTGGATGCTTTCTCCATTGCAGACATTCTTGATCAATGAGCACAAGCAGCTCTTGTATCCTGCTGGATCACATAGCATTACCAACGTGGAGTTACTATTGGGAAGATTCTCTTATTTGTCAATTTCTCTAATGTTTCTAGTATCTTGTTCTACTTTCACACCCGGTCTTTCACATAGGGGAAGCCTGCAGACCATATTCCTTGTGTCCGCGATTTTGTGGACTAAAGTATGTAAGAATGAATAAGTGCTGGGCAGCAGGCATGGGACCCCTTTTCCAAGAGGAAGCATATTTGCAAGATATATACAAAACTTGTGAAGCTGTTCACAACATTAATGTCCCTCTCTTTGTGGTATGCAATGGCTTGGCTCCATGATGCCCAGTTTTAATACGACTGTGTACTATGTATAGTATGGTAGTATATACTATAAGGTAGTATGGTAGTGCCTGTAAGTACGTATACTGCTACGACAGTAGTACGACGGTAGTACGTATTTGTGTTCAGCTGAGATACTTTTCAAACATATTTACGTATATGTTATATGCAAAGATGCGTTAAACGATCTAGCTGGATGGTTTAACGTCAACTATGATTCTTTCAAAGTTAAGGACGTTTGTTACCCACCGATTACGCCCTTGAGTTAACCACACGTTGCTGGTGTCTCACCACAATATCTATTTTAATTTTGTGCAATATTACATTTTTTTCTGCCAAAGAGAAGACTGGTCATGGGATGCATTTCCTTGCCTCGAGCAGCTAGGAAACTGCTGATGAGTGGGGTTGTAAGTTTTCTTGCATTTTTATTGTCTTTGGAATTGAGGTTTGATTCAACGGCCCTTAAGAATTATTACAACCCTATGTCCAATATGAAACAAGTGATTAATGCAAAGGTGGTTCACCTTTCACGGACTATGCCAACTCATTCTGCTCACATCTGCTGCCGAGAAATCCTGACTCTCATTGGTTTTGTTCTTGAGAGGCTGTTGTACTCTTGGCTTGTACCACGAGGACCAAAAGAGATAATTGGCAAAGTTGATAGCGCTCATGATAGCTAGCAGCCAGTAAAACTTGTCGAGCCGAGCTTGAGCCAGGTTGAGGGGAAGCCAGTCGGGTTTAGTAGACTCATTGACCAATGATATGAGGACACTACTGAGGAAATACCCAAAAGCATTGGAAACCTGGATGAGAGAGATACCCATCGCACGCATATTAACGGGGCACTCTGTGTAGAAGAAGTCAAGTAGACTCGCAATGGTGAACATGTCCGCAAAGCCGAAAATGAAGAATTGCGGCACCATCCAGAAGGCATTCATTGGGAGTACTCCATTAACGTAAGCGTGTTTCTTAGCTACGTCCAAGCGTTTTCTCTCAACTAGGGCTGCAACCACCATGGAAAGTGTGCACAAGACCAAACCAACGCCCAGCCGTTGCAAGTGAGTTATACCCCTTTCATGACCGGTGTACCTCCGCATAAATGGTACGAAGATCTTGTCGTACAAGGGCAACATGAGGAGTATTCCAATGATAGGGAAGAGGGCGAGGGATGCTAATGGCATCTCAAAGTGCTTGCCGATTTTTCTGTTTAGAAGGTTTGCCTGTAGCAACGTGAAGGTCTGGAGCTGGGCTAATATGAGGCTGAGCATAATGGTGCAGGCAAAGATGGGCAGAATGCGCATGATGGCCTTCACTTCTTCTACTTGTGTTACAGGGCAAAGTGTCCAGTGGCTTGTTTCGGTATTTGTATCACCAGCCCGAGCTGCGGCCTTGTCGAGGAACCTGTGACATATGTAGAAGTTCAGGCACGAGCATTGCAACTTTCCAAGCGTACCAAAACAAAAACTAAAAAATAAAAACTTTCCAAGCATACCGGAACTGTGGAGTATGAGCAATTGTTGTAAGAGCAGATTCCTTGTCGTTCTCTTCGTATAGGCTATCTGGAGAAGAAATCTGCATTCTAGAGTTTCTGATAGCTGCGACCACCACCTGTGCGGTCCTGGTGAACACACTTGTGGTACGTTCCTTCGGACGGTAAGGCAAGCCGCTGCTTACAACGAAAATGGATAGAGAGAAAACAATGACAGGGATACCAAAGCCCCAAGCAGGAGAATAAGTTTCCTGGATGTAAGACACCACCGTTACGGCTGGGACGCCTCCAAGGCAAGTGCAAAAAAAGAACCAGTTGAAGTAACTTTGAAGTTGCTTCCCTTGGTGAGGATCGTTATCGTCAAACTGAGCAGCACCCAGTGTGGCGATATTTGGTCTTATCAACGCGAATCCAATGGCAAGAATGTATAGGCCAGTAAAGAACACAAATTTCTGTATCCCATTTGGTTCGAGACATACGCCAGGGACACAAGCAGGAGGTCTTAACGAGTCAACGGCTGCCGATAAAGCCAACATGCCAGCCCCCTGAACAAGCCATCAGGGAGGGTCAAAGCACAAATCAAGTTAAAAAACTTACAAGGACGCCCAGAATTTGCCCAATGAAAATGGCTGCAAACTGTGAGATATAAGTGTCCGAGAGGAATCCTCCCATTAGAGTAAGCAGAGCTGCTGTTCCTGAGAAGTTTGTCAAAACTTTGGACGCGTCTGTATAGGGGTAGTGCAGGTACTTGAATGCATAAGCGAAGAGATTGAGAGCCAAGCTGAAATTAACCAGGCTCTGGCAGAATTCGGTGCCTGGAAAACAGAGACATTAGCTACGGCTTCAGCAACGTTGCAAGTAGTACGTACCATACGCAAAGGGTGCTGCCTTCCACCCTCTAAAGATGGCAGTTTTTCCCATTGCAGGCATTCTTGATCAGTGAGAGGAAACAACTCTGCCTTTATTCATCGATAGTGAAGTTACTATAGCGAAGATTCCGTTATTTGTCAATTTCTCTAATGTTTCTAGCGTTTTGTTCCATTTTGATATGCAGGTGATTCCTTGTTCACGAAATTTTGGACTATCTTCACGACTTTCAGCTGGAATAAACTGTGTAAGGTTTGTAAATAACTGTTCTGAACAAGGGCCTTGTAAATCTCGCTCTTTTTGTAGTTGAACAGTTCGGTATGGCTTTTACTTGATTGGCCATGATGCACAAAATATGTACAAGTAAACTCCCTAAAGTTCAGATTACCCAATACTATAAACCTTCTACGGCATATGACAGCTCTTTTGTGGAGAGTCTGCAGTCACAAGCAACGTAAGCCTTGTGCTAAAAACGAGTTTTAAAAGCCCGACTAATGTGTGCTATAGGTATAGTGGAGTTCTTGATTGCAGGTTTGGTGTCGTGAACCTCCTGAAGCATTTTGGTAGGGCTATGTATCCTATTCCTGATAGCCAGCTTGAAATGTTGCTGATCTTGATTGTTCAGGGAGCTCCATATAACTTGCATTGATGTAGGTGGACATCTCATTTGATCCTTTCAGATGGCTGAACTGGTTTGCACAAAACGCGCAAGTTGCTTTTGGTAACTCTGTTCCTGCTCGTTGCATTTCTAATATGGAGGACATGATGGATGGTAGTGCTACAAAAAACGTTATACATCCATGCAAAAGTAGCAACAAGTAAACCTCTTTATCTTATCCTATCGCTCATGGACGATAGATATATACAAGCAACTCATCTACTAAACCGGCTAGGAGTCCACAGCGCACAGTCCAACGACGAAGATGAGTCTTGGTCTAAGATAGCCCTGTTACATGATTTCTTTTTTATTCACGTGTATAATACAAAGTTACATGAATGGAGAAGGGCATGGTGTATGGATACAAGTTGACGGCAACTAAAGGAAACGCCATGTTCGCAGTCCGAGCTGCATTGCAACACTACAAAAGATCTTGATGGTTGTTTACCAGAAGAATCACTCTGAAAAAAGCAAAACCTTGATTACTAGCTAGATTTCTAACGAGCGTATAATTCCAGCAGGCGATGACTTAACTGGACGAAAATTGACTTCGCTCAGTTTGAGTTGAAACTGGATGCATATCCTCCAACTTCATGTTGGTGTCACAGCATAAGTATTACCGGATCAAGCACGACCTAGGAGCATATATCGATCACTGGATATTCCAAATGGGGTTGCGGGTTCATTCCCGTCCAGATGGACGGGTGGTCATGTGTATTTATCTCGATGCATATCCTAGGTAAATTGTGTGTGGAGTTGAGCGAGGAGTTCTAGGGCAGGCAGAGGAGCCTGTGTTTCCTAGCCCTTTGTTTCCTCTTTCCATTGATCAATAGAGCTTCTATCAGTAAGTTGGTGTCCCAGACGAATCGAACCATTCTCAATACTCAAGAAGTTTCTGGAGTTTCATGCTTTCTGAACCTGTCCTGCACACCTTTCCTGCACGGCAACTTTCGTTGTTTCCGTATTATTCTACTTTGAATGATCTGCTTTCTGTGGTGCACATTTAGGTGTACAGCATTCTCACACTTGTGTGGTTGTTTTAGACTCAAGCTCGATCTTTAAAGATTAGGCCGATACCCGGATCAACTTCGTTCGACATGTTCAAGTCGAATGGATGGAAAGTTGCATCTCTTCTGTTCGGTAAAAAAAAATGCATGTAATGATATTTCATGATATTTGAGTTTTGCAGTTGTGGTGATGCTGGATAATCTCTGCACTCTTACAATCGGGGTCAACCTTTTCACATATGCCTTCAACAAAATGCATTTCAGCCTCTCTTCTTCAGCAAACATTGTCACCAATTTCATGGGGACCCTTTTCTTCTTAGCTCTTGCTGGAGGCGTAGTCTCAGACTTGTGGCTTTCTAGGTTCATCACCATTGTCATTGGAGTGGTGCTTGAATGTCTTGTGAGTAGTAGATTAAAAAACTTTTTGTCAGCCTATTTATCACTGTGTGGTGGCTCCAGGGGCTCTTGCTGTTGACACTGTCGGCATCATTGCTTACTCCTCCAGACTGCCCACTACTTAGTGCCTCATGCCATCCAGCGACAGGGTCCCAAAAGGCGGTCTTGTTTGGGGGACTTTATCTCTTGGCTTTGGGCTCTGGAGGTTTGAAAGCTAATCTAGCACCCATGGGAGCGGAACAATTCGGGCCCGACGAGAAAAAAGAGCTTGGAACATACTTCAACACTTACTTCTTCAGCATGTGTATAGGCTCACTAGGTGCATTAACAGGCATGGTATACATTCAAGAAAATGTATCGTTCAAGGTCGGCTATGGTACTGCACTTGGCTGCATGATAGTAGCTTTCCCAGTGATGGTTTCTGGATATCCATGGTACCGACATGAACCTCGTGGCTCTTCTTCAAGCCCTCTTGTCTGCTTTGCTCGCGTTTTCGTTGCAGCTTTTCGGAATAGAAGACTTCCAACCGTTCCTCCAGAGTTGCTGCACAAGTATGACGAGTGTAGGGCGTCCGGAATCAAGCACACGAACCAGTTTAAGTAAGAAAACTATATGCAACTTGTTAGAGTAATTAACGTCATTTATTTAAGGTGGCTGGACAAAGCTGCAACAACAGCGATCGTCACAAGCTGCAGTCGGCGAGAAAACAGGTAAGAAAATCCCTTCTTAAGAATATAACTCCAGAGAACGTATTTTCAACATGATCCCATGTACAGGGATAGCAGTAACAGCCCATGGGAGCTCTGCAGTGTCATGGAAGTTGAAGAGTTGAAAGTGGTTCTGAGAATACTTCCAATTTTTGCGAGCACGATAGTTATCAATTGCTTGATAGCTCAGGTTCAAACAATATCAGTACAGCAAGGTAGGACCATGGACAGGCGAGTGGTCAATGACTTCGAGATTCCACCAGCGTCACTGTCAGCACTTCCGGTCATCTTCATGCTTATAGCATTGCCCATATACGACAAGTTCATAGTTCCAGTGCTGAAGGGTATAACAGGTCACGAGAACGGAATTACCTACTTACAACGAATAGGTCTTGGGCTTGTCCTTGCAACCCTGAGCATGGTGGTAGCGATTCTTGTAGAGATGAAGCGGCTGCATGTTGCGAGGAAGCACAACCTTCTTGATAATCCGGAAGCAACTGTACCTTTGAAGTTTTATTGGATGCTGCTTCAGTATGTTATACTGGGAATTGCAGACATGTTTACTTTCGTCGGCCTCATGGAGTTTTTCTACAGGGAATCACCTGAACGTATTAAGAGCATGGCAAATTCTCTGAGCTTTGTATCACTTGCAGTGGGTTATTTTCTCAGCTCTGCGCTTGTGTCCATTGTTGACAGGATTACCACGAGGAACGGGAAACTCGGGTGGCTTCCAAACAACATCAACAGGGGGAAAATCACGAACTTCTACTTGCTACTTACAATTATAAGTGTCGGGAACTTCATCATCTTTCTCGTATGTGCAAATTGGTACAGGTATAGAGACGAAGATGGCGCTGAGAAATTGACTAATGAAAGTGACGTTTAAAGAGTGTTTAGCTTTAAACTAGCGAGATTAGCGCTTAGGACTCGGGACCTGAACCTGTACAAAGGTCCAAGAGTTGTGTTCACATGGGACGGTGAGAAACATAGTGTCTCACAAGGAAACGACACATTTGGGGTTCTGTAGATTGTTTGATTTTGGAATTCTGGGCTTAAGAAAAGAGCTTCAGATCGAGGAGCACAAAATGAGGAGCCTATACCATCAACTCTTGCGAAGCAGGATCGGATCCCGAAGTTATGGCTCAATTTCGGAGCCTGGGTAATCTTTTGATTGTTTTCTGAGCTGTAGCATGTTTTCAGGATGCTTCTTGCAGATAAAGTTGCTATAATAACAGGAGCTTCCAGTGGGATCGGAGCAGCAACTGCAAAAGTCTTTTCCCGAAACGGAGCCCGAGTCATCATAGCCGATGTCCAGGACGAGCTCGGACAGAAGGTCGCCAGTGAACTCGGACAGGATTATGTTCACTGTGATGTCAGCCTGGAGAAGGATGTGGAGGCAACTGTGGAGTTTGCGGTAGCCAAGTACGGGAAGCTGGACGTAATGTTTAACAACGCAGGGATTTGCAACACTTCCACCAAGTTCAGCTCGCTGTGCTCCATTGCTGAGATTCAACTTTCCGACTTTGAGCAAGTGTATAGTGTCAACCTCAGGGGAACGTTTCTTGGGGTAAAGCATGCAGCGAGAGTGATGATCCCCAGAAACAGTGGCTCCATCATCAGCACAGCAAGCATTGCCGCCATTCAAGCTCAAAGATCCTGTCACTCGTACACCATCACAAAGCATGGGGTGATTGGAGTCACTAGAACTGCCGCGAGCGAGCTCTCGAAGCATGGTATTCGTGTCAACTGCATTTCCCCGAGTGTTATCAGTACACGCCTCGCAACCGAGACAATTGATGAGGTTTTATCTTTGAGAAATACCACTCTGGATGAGCTGCTTGCCGCAAACTCGGAGCTTCGGGGAGTCAAGGCCGAGACTTCCGATATTGCTGATGCTGCTCTCTTCTTGGCTTCCTCGCAGAGTAGATTCATTTCGGGTCATAATCTAGTTGTGGATGGTGGCTTTACCATTGCCAAACCATTCAATCCCTTCGTGAACCCTCATGCCCCCCTATAGTAAAAGTGGGCCCATGTTTTGATTCATGTGAAAGTAAAGTGATGCTTTGTCTTGGTATCTTCCCTCCTGTGTCAATTTGATGGGCATGGTATTTTGTCCATACGAACTTGTCGTTACAATGGCTTGTAAAATCCTAAGCAATCTCAAAGCATGTAGTTCAGACATCACTCAACTTGTACAGGTATGATAACTTTAACTTGGAACACTTTAATTCAAAATCGTACAGTGGTCAGCTGGAATGCTCTCATCTTGGGGTATGCAGGAAACAAAACAGCTCTAGACTTATTTTCCTGAAGAAGTGGTTGATGGTATGGACAAGCTCAGACCGCTGTTTGAAATTCTGAAAGCTGTCTGTGCTTGTCCTCAACTTCACTCGTTAAATCCATACAAGTTTTGTTTCAAGCTCTGTACTGCACACACTGTATTATGGAGGTGAACTGTACATTATAGCAAACAAAGCAGCAATCGAGTGAATCAATGCTTCAATGGTAATTCAAGACGGCATTGCTCATCATCGTCGTTCAGGTAATTGCTTGTTTATATGAGTCATCTACAAAAATACAAAGGCTCTTCTTATCTTTGCACCTACGATCTAGTACAATACCCTCACTGGAGATCGATCCAGTATAGTGCCACTTCCATTAACTTTTACTATCTTTCGCAATAATAGATTAATTGAATATTCAGTTTAATGTCCACAATGAAGAATGAAGAATGAAGTCAATGCAACCTATTTAATGTCCAGATGTCCAGGGTGCCACATTTAAACTTGATTTCCATAATATTAAAAATAATTTGTAAAATTAAATAAACAGT
>LDJE01053894.1:0-26541 GCA_001021135.1 Selaginella kraussiana
CACCTTGACGTACTCGTTCTTGTGCACAGGCGGCACGGGAGTTTCGTGCCCCTGCTGCTGCTGGTGGCTCCTTTCCAATACTTTGGCGAAGTTCTCGAGTGCTTCCGCAGTTTTGATGTCACTGGTGCTCGTTGCGACAGCGGCGGTAGGAGCAGGAGCTGCTTCTGCTGCAGGTCTGCTGCTCCAAGACTGCACCATCTTCTCAAGCCCGTTGGCGATCTGCTCGATAGCATTATAGTCATATGGGAGAATGTGAGCTCAAATGTAGTGCCTCCAAAGACAAAATCGTAACTAAAAACAAATTCTCTGAATTAATTGTTATGATCTCTAGAATATTCTAAAAATCCTCCCCCCTATATACATCCGGCCGTCCGAATTGAAAAAAAAACGCATCACTGTCGTCGCTGTAAGTAGAATATGCGAATATTGTTAAGCAACTGCTTTACAATCCATATATCTTGTTTTTAATTAAATCATATCTGCTTGACAATGGTGGAAGGGAAGGTATGTTTTGTGTGCCTTCACCAGGCTTGGCCAAGCCTTGGCATTCTCCGTGCATTCTCCAACTTGGTGAAGGTTTTAGTTTCGTAAAAGGAAGGCATTTCATATCGAGTTTCAAATGTATGCATAGAGCGTGGCAAAAAGTACTAGTTCAATGCCCAGGTTCTCAGCCCGCTGGATATGCAAAGGTCTTTGTACCATCCAGCATTGAAAAACGTTCCCTTCCCCCTCGGTTTATGACGCCATTCGCTCTCGACTTGAGCTACCAGTGGGATACCAAGACAGAGATGCTCTAAGAGCTCCCTTCAGGTTGCACAGGATTCTTCTTTTTCAGAAACCAAAGGAGATACGCCGTTTACTACACCCGACCAGCTCCTATGGTCGACCGGCTTTACATCAGGGATTTGGGGAATGCGTGAATAGTACAAGGCTACGCAAGCAAGGTTTTTATTTGATTCGCTGTGCACGACTCCCTTCCGCTAAAGCTTGTACTGGGATGGGATTACAGAATGCACTGGATGCTAGCAGCCAGAAGATGTTCATGCTTCTCACTTTGTTCACATTTTCTTCAACACTCATTCAGGTGAACATTATGGGTCCTACAACTCCTGCTACTGGATGGTCTGTTCATTAATATATTCATTAGCATGGTATCATCTCCTCGTTTTTTGTATCGTCTTCAGTCTAATACCATCTCCACTCTTTATTATAAAAAACCCTTCAAAGACGACAATTTCGATTGGACTAATCAATATGAACATCCTGGAACGTATAAGCACCTAAGAGTATAATGTGTTGTTATGGTAAGTCGTGAATATAATTACATTACATTACATAGGTTAACATTGGAGTCAGGTATATGTTGAAAGTTTCATTTCCATGTTAAGCTGATGGGACCGATAGACATATGCACGCAGCATGCTAGCTCCATGATCTAAGCACAAAATCTCTGTTCGTGAAAGTGGGCCCATCGATTCTTGCAGTAATGCGCAAGCTCGGGACGATGAGGTATGCAGCTATTCTCACTGGTTTTCATGAGTACCATGCTTCCCGACACTGATAACAAGCGAGAAAGTTCTGTCTACTGAATGTTCTTCACAAATGCTCCATGGATACATCTGAGACGATATTTCATTCTAGTATGTCATCTTCATAAGAGCAACAACTTCTCGCCCAATCTTCGATCTCTCGAGCACGCAAAACAGGTAGATGATGCGAGAACTGCGTCTGAGGCAATCCACATAACATGCTCAAAAGCTTAGAAGTTTAAAGAGCTATATATACCAAAGGTACCACCCCAACATATTAGACGAAAGCCTTCTCATATGAGCGTGCTTGTTCGAGGAATTCCTCGACATTCAGCTGAAGGACATCCCCCAGCTAAATTCAAATGACAACCTGATCACGAAAACGAAGTCGAATAGACGTAGCTCTAGGAGCTCGTATCTTGGACAACGAGAAGAGCGGCTCTGTCGCAGGTGAGCTGCACCCATGTCAACAGCTGCTCCTCTGCATTTTGGGCTATCAAAGAGCCAAGTCCTGTTAACCACGAAGAAGTAATAGTATGTAACCATCATATGAGGACTCAGGGATGCATAGTTTCAATATTTCTTCAAGCTGTATTCGCCCGTATCCCCTCGGTGAAAGACTTTGCCATCAATCACCACCAATTTTACAAAGATGGAACTTCGAATGCAGCTTCTACACAGTAAAGACAAACATGAAGAAAACATACATGTCCAAACTAGAAAGCGGGTGTCATAGCATAAGAGCCCCTTTACCAGGTAGGGAGTTGGCACCAAGTGCGAGGATGTTTGTGAAGGTAAGCCATATACCATGGTCACCACTGATGCAAATCGCGAGATTTGTAGCTCATACAAAAAAAACTCAAAAACAAAATATTTTAAAAACTTCATGTCAAAAGAAACAATTCAAAAGAACATCCATTTTAACTTCATATTAAAAGTTAAAGAAACAATCACCTGTACCACGGTGATCCGAGGTCACGGAGTCGACTGCTCCATGAAAATACAATGCTCACAGAAATGCAACAAGAAAAGCAATGCCCAACAATACGGGATGAAGCTTTGATGATCCGATTGCGGAGTTCGGGACTGGTGGTGGTATTTGAACCCGTGGTAAGACCGTTACGTTGTTAGGCCAGCTAATGAGAGTGTTTATCCCCAGGGCTCCAACGTTACGACGGAGCCTGCCGTAACCATGCTCACCCCATAAATGAGTCCAGGAGTTCTTGAAGATCCAATAGTCAAGCCCAGTCTTGGCGTCGGTACCATAACCCACTATGACAATGTGATGGTTTGGCTTGATGTCTCTGCAAAGCTTGCCCAGGACCGGTAGCTTTGCCCACTCATCTGGGTCAAGTATCCCCCCGAAGTACAACTGTAGGCAACGTCCATCGATCATGGCAGTAACGGGTTGCTTCGCCACAGCTGCCTTGATCACCTCTTCATCGACATTTTCAAGCACAGTATAATCATCCACCGCAATCAGTAGTCCCTTGCTATTGTTCACATCGCACCTGCTCCCCATGTATGGGAGCGAAACTAATGATCTTAAGACATTATAAGGGTATGCGCTCTCCAGGAGAAGTCCATGCTGCTGTATGTACTCGTAGTCCTTGCCGACATCTCCCCAAAGGCAGTTTCCCATCCACCCGTGTTCAATAGGCACAGAGGCGTTGTAAATGGTGTAGACCTCTTCGAAGTGGTTGCATGATAAGAGTTGTTCCCTGGACAATAGAAAGAGATTCCCAGTCTTGATGAAATATGCACTCTCCACCACTGAGACAACTGCAAACGCATGAGAACCTCCCGGACAAATAACTCCTTGGTACCCGGGCGGGGTGACAGCATGAGCATGAGTCCAATTGACAAATTTCGGGAGATCCTCCGTGCACTTTTCCCCTGAAGGATACCCATTGCGGATAAACCCATCGTGGGCTTGGGACAGCACAGTCTTCCGGAAAAACTCCGCCGAGAAGTTTGCAAAGTGTTGAGGACCGAAGCTTCCTACTCCTGCAATGTTCACTGAGTGGTTGCTGTCAAGAGTTGGCACCTGCGATTGGTTGCATCCAAACGTTGGGTTGGAAACCAAAATTGTGTTCAAGTGCGGCAGGATCAAGTCCTCCGGTTGCTTCTTGCTCCATTCAAGGTCCTCTTGTTTCTCGACTTCAAGATCATCCAACCCATGGATCCTTAATGCAAGCAGCAACAACACCACGTAAAGAACGAACTGCATGCCCTCTCAAGCAACGATAATATATACAGTTAGTTGAGAGTGCAAGGATAAACCCCTATTATATAGAGTATAAAACCCCTAATATATAATGCAACGATAAATAGAGTATGTTGAGAGGCCGAATATGGCACCCTAGACCTAAACCACCCATACTACCTTAAGGCATTCAGCGTCTTACAGAGGGAAGAGATAGCACGGCACTCACCATAGACGACACGAAAATGTGACAGGGGTGATGGTAATGGTAATGGTGGATGATTCGTAATGGGGACTGAGCAAAACCTCGGACACAACTCGCGAACTCATTACATGCAACTACAATACACGTACAACTTCAACTACAAAATACTTAGCGAGCTATCATAATCCCCCGAAGTTTGCCCGGCATTATCATAACCATTCACTATTATGATTGCCGTGTAAAATTCAATAATTTAAAAATAAAACACAAGTAGAACCACCACCATTGCAAGTTGACCTTTAGAACCCGCCTTCCTAATTACATGCTCCAGCATTTTCTGCACGCAAATTTCCAATATAAACAATCCAAAAACCCCGCCAAAAACATGAAAAACAATCGAGAACCTGCACATACTCCAGCTTGTTGCTGGTGCTATCAACCATCAACCTCACGTCCACGTGCTCCGATCAGTCTCCCCTACATTAACATAAGAACATCGAAATAGAATGTAGAACTTTCGCAAGGTCCGAAACCCTAAACCCTAAACCGGGTCACCTCCAGGCTAGTGCTCAGCTCGTCCAGATCTTCTTTCTGCTCCCTAAGGCCACGCAAAAACGCTATGAAACGGGCCATCTGATCACGCCATGGAAATTCAAATCTTGAAGAACAAAGCTATGCCATGATGTTGACTCAACATTGTTGAGGAGCCTGGCTCGCATTTGTCCTTGATCACACTTGAAAGTGCCATTTTATTCAGCACAATGTTCCCGTTGTCCGACGGAAAATCAAAAATTACTTGCACATTTTACAAGTATTTGTTTCTAAATAATTTAATGCGAAGGATTTTAGGGTTCATCCGGGACCGATGGACCGGACTTCGTGAGGCGAGTCGATACTGTGGGAATGGCACTCCTGGTATGTTCTAGCGTGAACCCCCGCATTCTCGCCGGCTGCGGCAGCTTGCAAACGAGAAAATGCAGGAGAGCAGAGCTGATTAATGTGTCGAGGAAGCCACTCAACTTCCGCTACATTTTCCAGAATGGAGCTCCTAGGGCTTCAATGCACCGAGGTTTTACTCATGATGTAGAGAAAACTGAGAAAGTAGTGCCCAGACATGAAGCTGTGGTGCGTGAGGTGGCAAAGGTTGTGGGGTTAACCATGGTATTCACCGCGTTTACCATGGTACGTGGTAGGGTAGCCCTAGCTGCACCACCATCGATGGCAACCGAGGTTCAAACGTCCGAAAACATGGAAGCTCAAGTAGAGGAGTATAGGAAGTGGCAAGAATTTCAAATACGTATGAGACAGACCGTAGGTGTTGACGATAGATTGGAGGAATTTGCGACCAAGAGATCCGAAAGGGAGACGGAATACAGGGCCGCTCTTGGGGTTGATGAATTGGTGAAGGATCTGGAAGCGTTTGCGAGGAAAAATGAGGGAAAAACTTGGAGAATTCGTGAGAAGCTTGAAGAGGCCAAGCACAAATTGAGGATGAACTCGAGGAGGGTTCAAGGGAGAATGATGATCGATTGGGAGACCCGTCTTGGAAATTTGAAGCAAAAGCAGCGGCCTTTGGTGGTGGAGCTTGAGAAGATCGTGATGAAGAAACCTGGGCTCAAGGAAAAACTTGAAGAAATCGGGGATTGGGAGAGCCAGGAACCATTGGAGAGTGTCGATCCCGAAGTCGATGAGTTCTTCAATGAAACCAAGGAGATACGTTCGAAGCTTAAGCCTTTGGTTAGGGAATCCGTTGGTTTTGGGTACGAGGGTTGGACGAAGGCCCGATATGAAGTTCCGGAGTCCGAGGAGAAATACGAGGCCGAGCTCGAACGGGCCGTCGGGTAAGAAATGCCGTTTCTTTTTCCCAAGTCGTATTTAGGTTTAGGGTTTAGGGTTTAGGGTTAGGGTTTGTTTTTTCAAAATGTTCCAAGTCGTATTTTTTCTGTAGAATGGAGCCCGTTTCTTCGATGGGAGCTCCTTCAAAAGAAGAAGTAGTGGCGGAAAATCTCAAAGCTACGGGGGATATGTTGTTTGAGCAAACTGCACTCCCCATGGCTGTGAATACCCAAGAGACGCTGGCGTTCGACGTCGACCAGAAGCTACGTTCGGAGGTTGACGGAATGGTTCGGAGCCATTTGCAACTATCTGGAACCGAGAACAAGAGGCTTCTTCCGGGATTAAAGAAGAACAAGCTCGGATCCGTGGAACTGTACTCTGCGTATGGATCTACGCCTCTGGAAGTTCCGGAAAATACAGAGCTGGAGTGGTGCAAGGAAAATCCAGAGGAAATGAAGATCGAAATTCCTGAGGAAAAGCCGGTAAGTTCAGATTATTTCGTAGAAAATAATGCAGTTTAATTTTTATTTTTATTTTTTTTTGCATTTGCAGGAAGACGTGCTTGTTTACCGTGATAGAGTGCTTGAGCTAACTTGGTACAATGAGAAGCTACGACGCTGGGAGATGGAACCAGCAGCCGTCATGTACGCTTTGAGCAAGGAACTGGTTACCCGAGTTAGACTTCGGCAGGATAGGCGAATGGTTTTCGTATCGCTGAAAGGGGAAGCTGACGATTTTGCCGTCAATGTTAAGGTATGCATAGCTTTTAGGTTGTTAGGGTTGCGGTTAGGGTTAGGGTTAGACTTTTTAGGGCTTTGAATTTAGGTATTAGTGGGAAGAGGGTTTGATGAATTATGCGTATCAGGGGCTCGATTCGTACCTCAAGGACCGCGGTGGAAGTTTCAAGTCGCTTTTTGCCGAGCTGAAGGAATCGGACGTTCCCACAACCGAAGAAGAAATGGACATACCATTACGAGAATGGACGTGGTCCGAGATCATGACGGTCCCGTTCTTATTAGCCTGGAACCTGGTTCAGTACGTTTGGAACTCGGACTTCTTTACTACAGCCCGAGGTGCCTACCTCTCGGTTCTGTCGGGCGTTATCGAAGAGTTCATGGTTCGCATTGGCTACCCTATAATTCAAAAATTCCCCCGGATGGTAAGGCTCCGCCTAACCCTGGTTCCGACATTCATTTTACGGGTTTAGGGTTTATCTTAACCAACGGTTTTCACAGGTTCGTGTTTTTCTTGGGTTTGAGTTGGGCAAGGGCGACTTCTCCTCACCAACGTGGCTAATGCAATGGCAGAAACAGGCCCAGGAAAATCTAGAAGCCAAGCAGCCGACGTTACCATGGTGGATGGAGTTCCCCTTCCGTTCATACGTTGTGGTAACACCATTGCTGATTTTTCTAGGGTGGGCTTGGAATGTCATCCTTGCAATTATCGGCCCGACTAAATTCCCCGAAAACATCATCCAACGGAACATTCGAGAACAAGCAAGTATTTTTTTCACCCATTTTCGTATATCTATAAAAAAAATTATGTGTTTTTGCAGGAAAAAGCCGTCAAGGAACTTGTTCCTACATTAAGACAAATGAGCAAAGAACCAATTAAACGAGCATTTGATCAAATGAAGGTGAATTGGCTTAGTTTTCCATAGTATTAATTAACGTTTTTATGCAGAGAATTCGCAATCCAGAGGTCTCCTTGAAGGACTTTTCCGGCCACGAAATGTTCGAAGAACAAGTAAAAGAGATCGTCACCTTTCTTCGACAACCTAATGCTTACAAGGAGATTGGAGCTCGACCTCCACGGGTATGAAGTTCTACTTCAGAAATTTGACATTTTTTCGATGATTTTCCAGGGCGTTCTCATTGTAGGCGAATCCGGGACTGGGAAAACGACTCTTGCCCGAGCAATTGCAGCAGAGGCGAGGGTTCCCGTCGTAGAAATCCAAAGCTACGACTTGCACGGAGGACCCAGCCACGTTGGGCAGAAGGCGGCTAATGTCCGAGAGCTTTTCAAGACCGCAAGACAATTTGTAAGTGTTTAGGGTTAGGGTTTAGGGTTTCCGATTTAAGGGTTTAAGGTTTAGGGCTTAGATCGGTTTTTAGGGTTTAGGTTTAACGGTTTAGGTTAACTCGTGAATGCAGGCACCGATTATTCTTTTCATGGATAATCTAGACCACAGTGTTGGCAAACGAGGAAGCATTGCGAGTAAAGAGAAGCAGGAGCAGGAAGCTCTCATCAATCAGTTCCTCGTCGAATTAGACGGGTATCTTTTTTTTTCTGTATTTTCAGCGTTTTTTAAATGTGGATTTCCATTATTTTTGCAGGTTTGAGACTCAGGAAGGAGTCGTTGTTCTTGCTACTACGAGCTATCCTGAGAAGATCGATGAAGCACTTCGAAGGCCCGGGCGAATGGATCGAACCATTCAACTATTTCCTCCGACGAGATCCCAACGTGAGCAGATACTTCAGGACATTGCAGAAAAGACCATGCAGCCTCTCGTCAAGGACTGGGTGAACTGGGCAAGGGTATGTATTCCCTACATTTTTAGGGTGTAGGGTTTGGGGTTCTGTGTTGCATTGCAGATCGCTGAGAAAACGGAAGGTTTCACGTACATCGATCTTCAGCCCATCCCGATGCAATTACAGGCCCTTTCCATGAAGTTCAAAGCTGGAGACAGGGAGGAGCTCGATGCTGCACTGTACTTTCTCAATGTAAGATTTGTGTATTTTGACGTTGTATTTATACGGTTTTTGTTTCAGATATACGAGAAGGTTGTACCACGATGGATCGCCACTAATTTTCTGTGGAAATTAGATGAAAGTGTTATAGATTTTCTTGGACTCCGTCCTACGAAGCGGGAGATTGAGATTGTTTCTGAGTACCTTGACGTTCGTGGAGCTTCGAAACCTGGCATCGAACTCCAAGATCCAAACTACGAAGTAAGCCAGGGTTTAGTGTTTGCTTGGTGTTTTGGATGATTTCGAGTGGTTTAGGGTTAGGGTTTTTTAGGGTTCACAACCTCACTTGATGCTTATATCTATTGCAGTGGACAAGAGCCTTCAAACACAGTCCGGCCGTCTGGGCGGCGGGCCGAGGGTTGGTTGGTCTTTTGCTTCCCGACTTCGACATTGTTGAGTTGATATGGCTTGATAGAACCAATTTCGATGTAAGTTTTGCTTATTTTATTTTTGACAAGTTTTGTGGTGGTTTAACATCGGCGTTTTACCGCAGAGTGTTGCATTTACAAAGCTGACGAAGAACGTAGACGAAGGCCATCTACAAACTGGAACAAGCATGCGGTCGTACTACGAAAAAATGCTCGTTTTACTACACGGTTCTCACATTGCGACGGGGTTGCTGTCCCCCTTCATGTGCAAGAGCGAACATTCAAAACCGCAGCTCAAGGAGGCTGCCAGGGTCAGTCATTTCTCTCTTTTTTTTGCCGTTTTACATTGGTTTTTCACATCAAATTTTCATTGACGGACGCATTGTACTGTGTAGCTTGCAACGAGTATGGTTCTGGAATTTGGCTGGTCTTTAGACGATAGTCCGACCGTCTACATGTCAGGATCCTCGGTATGTTTTTCTGATGCTGAAAAATGAGTTTTTTTTTAAATTTCTTTCCCTTTTCATACAGTACTCGCTGGACAGTAGCGGTCATGAGAAGGAGCTCGAGGAGAAAGTGGCGCAGGTGAGCTTGTGTCTAAGCCCTAAACCCTAAACCCTAAACTTTAACCTGTTCATCAGCTTCTCGACGCGGCTTGGGATAGAACCGTGCAAATTCTAACTCGGAACAAGCACGTCCTCGAAGCATTTGTTGAAGAATTGCTGGAACGGGACTATATACTGAAAGAGGTGATGCCTTTCATTTTTGTGACTTTCTTGTGGACTGGCTTTATTGTGCTATAGGACATGCAGAGGATACTAAAAGATCAAAATGCGATTTTTGAAGAGGAGCCCTTCACTTTGAAAGATAATGCATCGAAAAACAAGGTTTCTGTGGCCTACTTGTGCGTGATACTAACGTTTTTTTTATCAGACTATAGAGCATTCGACGAACGGAACCGGGAGAGTGATCACAGTCTGAGTGAGAGAATTTGTCGCAGACGATGGAAGTGCACAGATAATGAACTCGGAAATTTTCTCTTTGAACTCACGCTGAGTGAAAATCTTGATTATTGGAAGATTATCAGCACTCACATTTACACAAAACATGATGTTGCTCCGGTTATGATCTGGAAACTTATTATCCAAAGCATTCCCTGAAGACACTTCATATCGGTTGTGGTGGATGGGAATATTTTGAAGCAGTGCAGAGTTAGAAACTATGGACAGAGAACATAGAGAAAAGACTGGACAAACGGAACAATACAATAAGGATAATTGTGAATACCATCACCCAGCCTGACCCTTTAAGTTGCTTTTAAGTGAAAGGACCCTCTGATTCTCAAACAGAACAAGATGTGCCCAATCTTAATAAATATCATCAAAATACGCTACCGTCAGGGTACTACCGTATATACCGTCGAAATAGTGACTACGCTATAAATCTCTTACTTTTTCCGCTAGAGGTATTAACTGTTAGAAGTAGTTACAACCGTCGAATAGTTACTACAAGGTACTACCGTTTATACCATTGAATACTGGGAAAAACGTCAAGGTACTACACTATAAATCTTTTACTTTTCTGCCAGTAGAAGTAGTTTAACTTTTTATAACGAATAATAAACCAGACACTGTGCCTGAAGCAGCATGCTACACATCTACGCAAATCACCGCTCCAGCTCCAAGGCCTTTTGTCATGGACAAGTCCCTTGAAGGTCATGACTTAAACATGACTTCTGTCTCTCCGTATATACAATACAAGGCATGGGCGTCCTGCCAAACACTTCTTTTACTCGCTATATACTGAAAAAGGTGAGTCTGTTTATGCATTTCATTTATGTGACTTTCTTGTGAACTACGTGACTTTATTACATGCAGAGGATCGATATGAGGAGCCCTTCACTTTGAAAGTTCCCAGTAGTTTGTGCACTGAACCAATGAACAATTTTAAACTGTGGAATGTTTTTATTAAACAAAAATTAGTTGTGAAAAATTGCATTCAATTATGGAATTCTTTATTAAATTGTGAATTAGATAGGTATTTATGTAGAAATTCTTTTAAATATTTTATTCCATCACAGTTCTCATTACGCGACCTTTGGAATAAAATAACATTTTTTTAAAGAATTTATATATGATTTTACGATAGTTTTTCCAATAATAGTGTTTATTAGATTAGATAAAACTTAACGTTGAGTCGAGATAATACTTCCAAGGGTAGATCTATACAAGATAAAGGGGGTTATACTCTGTTCATCCCCGGGCCATGAAACTCTTGTAATACACATATATGCATTCCGATATGAACTCGTTACCACATAGAACGGTAAGAAAGGCTTAGCTTTATGCGATGCGACCGAGTGGTGGTACCTTCTTACAGGTATACGAATACCTACTTGTTGCCATCCAAAAGAAAAAACATGTTAGCCATAATTCACAGTGGGAAAACATCAAGGTAGATCTATACAAGGACTGCAAGACTAACAGATTTTTGGAGTTACATCTTCATACAGGGACTGCGGAGGTAAAGAATGCATACAAGTAATAACATGCATGAAGTGCTAGTGTATGGAATCAATGGAATCACACATGTTCGGAATTTGGTAGATTTTGCGTAACTGGAGACACAGGTCGCTCAGTAAAATCGCTATTAGTTCTGGGATTTAGAGGATGGCATTTTGGTGATTGCAATCAAAGTTGACTCTTACATGTATCTTATACCTGGATTTTGTATCGTCCGTGGAGAAAGGCGCTTCTATAGGATTGCTTCAGCTACTGAAAAAACGAACGAGAAACTTGCCGACCTTTCAGGGCCGTGCAACAAGGATAGTACAACAACATGCCGAAGAAATTGATGAGAGCCTCTTAATGATCATCCCGCTTGCACTTAATGGTAAGTTCTTATTACTTCAACAAGTTAATTGACTTCGCTTGCAATAAGTTCTTATGATTCTTATTATCCCAACGACTCTAAACGCAAACTACTCTTGTAAAAAAAATAAAAAAAATTAATGCAATATGTTTTGTGCTTCTTTACAAATAATCTACTATTAAATCTCTATTAAAAATAATCTTACGTTCCAAGAAGTCACAGCTACAAGGCTCACTTTCGCATGGTAAACCGCGGATCCCCGGAAGGGGGTGGTGGAGCACCTCCAATTGCATTAGACACCCCAGCAAAACCGGCAAATCCACCAGCACCTTGCTTCTGACTAAAAGCTCCAAAACCACCACTCCCTGCAACATACAAAAAATGATTTTTTAAGCAAGAAATGTTTTTTTAGTATACATACCTGAAGCTGCATTGGCAAAACCAGCCCCAGTAAACCCCGTTGGGGTAACCGGGGCTCCGAAAGGAGCCATCCCGAACCCGACTTGCCGTGTCTGGCCGAAGGCTCCGAGAGCGTTTCCGAGAGCTTGCTGTCCGGACCCAATCGCAGCCGGCTGCCCGAAGCCGCCGGTTGGGCTCGGACTCTGAGCGGTTTGAGCGAACGGACTTTGAGCACTTTGAGCGAACGGGTTCTGCGGTGTTTGGCCACTCTGAGCAAACCCTCCGAATGCATTGCTTGAGAAGGCCGAGCTTGTTGCTTGTTGCGGGGGACTCGCACTCGGCAAGGCGAAGGCTGCAGGCCGAAACAACTGTCCGGGAGGCGAGGGCTGCTGTCCGAACGGACTCGGCTGCGGCGTTGTGACTCCGAACGGGTTTGACATCGGCTTGGACGCTGCAGGGGCGGGAGAACCTCCGAGTCCGAGGTTAAGGAACCCGGAGAATCCCGTGGACGCCGGCGTTGCTTCTTCCTCCATGTTGTCGTCCTGAGGAGCCGGTGCCGGAGCCGGAACCGGTGAAGACGGTTGCGCCTGAGGTGAAGCGATCGGAGTCTGAGGGCCGAGCACCAGCGGCTGTAGCGGAGGTGTCTGAGGTGGAGCCTGAGCAAACTTCATAAACGGAGAAGCTTGGGGAGCCGGCAGCGCCTGCTTCGATTCGGCCTGGATCACGGACACGGATTGCGTTGCTGCTATCTCCTGAATCTTTGGAGGTGGTGCTGAAATCGGTGTAGTCGGTTGTGGAGTCGTTTCCTTAAGCTGGAACACCGACATGCTCGACTTGGTCTCAACCTTGAAAGGCGTCACTAGAGTTGAGCTCGAACTCGTTGAAGTCGGAGTCGGAGTTGGCTTCGGCTCTGGAGTCGTCTGAACCGAGAATATTGATGGAGTCGGAGTCGGAATCGGAGTCGGCTTCGGCTCTGGAGTCGTCTGAACCGAGGGTATTGACGGAGTCGGCTTCGGTTCTTGAGTCGGCTGGATCTTGAACGCTGGCTTCGGCTCTGGAGCCGATGACGGCGGTGGAGTCTGCCTCAACTCCTCAATCTTGGGAGCGGCGGGAAACCTCGGCTCCGGAGTTGCCTGAACTTGTGCCGGTGTCGGAGCCGGCTGTATCGGAGTCGGCTGAGGCTTCAGCGATTCTGGCATCGTCGGAAACATGAAAGGTGTAGTACTCGGCTTCAACTCTGGAAACTTGAAAGCTATAGTAGTCGGCTTCGCCTCTGGTGCCGGTTTCAGCTCCGGAGCCGGCTTCGGGGTCGGCTTCGGTTCTGGACTTGCCTGAACTTGTGACGGCTGAGCCAGGAATGCTGGTGGAGCCTTTGAAGTTGGAGTCGGCTTCGGCTCTGTGCTCGGAGTTACGGGCCGAAGAGGCTTAAAGTCAAACTTCGGCTCGGGCGTTGGCTGGACCGAGACCGGCCTCGGCTCTGGAGTCGGCTTGAAAAATGGTCCCGTCGGCTTGGGCTCTTGAGCCTGAAGTAGTTGTTTGATCTCCGTAGTTGGCTTCAGCTCCGGAAGCTTCAGTTTCATCTCCGGAAGTGGTTTGAGCTCCGAAGTTGTGGATTTCTGGAATCCTCTCTTCGGCTCGGCGCGTGAAACTGACGGACCGAGCTTCATATCCGACTCCGACTTCTCAGCAAGCGGACGGACCGCTGCTCGTTTTACCGTTGTTTTCGTAGCTTCTTTTCCGGCCCAAGCCTGTCCACAAATACAAATACGTATGACGGATTTTTTTTTAAAATGGCGTACCGCGTCTATAGAATCTCGTCGTCTCCTCGAACTTTCAGGTGCAGGAAGACTCAAATCCTCGGATGATAGTATGGACTTCGCTGGTGTCGACAGCCCGTCTTGGGATACAACTGATCGAGCTGGAGCTGCACTACGCTTGTTGGATCTTACACCCGTTTTCTGAGAGGCGGCCGTAAGAGGAACATTCATCAGCTCCATCAGGTTCGCAAGACGAGAAGACAACTGCTCAGCGGCTTCCAGTTGCGAATTTACGGTGCTGTAGAGGCTCTGTAGAGACTGGAAGTTTCTGAAGATCCACAACAAAAAATCTCAGCTCACAACTCCAAGTTTTAAACCCTAAACCCTAACCCTAACCTAGAGCAAACGCAAACACCTTAACCTAATGTAACCCATAACCCTAAACCCGGAACCCTAAAACACTCGAACCCTAACATTTTACGAGCTCAGATTTATACGTACGAGGATGTCGGCTGGGAGTTTTTCGAAGACTGATGACGCTGGTTCAATTCAAGAACATGAAGATGGCTTTCCAGGTCCGTAATCTGCCGCTTCAAAGCCTGAAAGAACGCAAATTCAATCACAAAAACATCGAAAAAACGCAGACCTGATCGGCACTTATAACATGCTTTCGTTTAATATCCATTTCCGGGGGTAGCCTCTGTTGAATCCAGAGGTCCTGGTACCGTTCGTCCGTGATTTGCTCTACAAGGCTTTTCACGTAAATTCTCCAAGCATCAACTGCAATGCAAATTTAAAGGCCTTCAAAAACCCCCAGGAAAAATATGCCTCCTCACCTTGGAAGCTTTGATCCCGAAGTTCTTCAACAATACAATTATAATCTTGCAAATTCCTCTGAAAAAAAACCGCATGAGAAAAACCACAGTTTTTGCACGCCATACTTACCTTCATCTCTTTGCATTTCGTCGCGAAGATCGACATGCTCCGTTCAATATTCTGGACTTTGCCCAGCCTGAACGGAGCCTTCGGCCCGCCGCCTTCATTCTTTTGAACAACGGAGGACATGAGTTGATCGATTTCATCAGACATCTCCTGAAGCTGCACCCAAAGCGCGGTCAACCACGGTCTTCATCGACGGAAAACCGACTCACCTTATCCATCTTGACCATGAAGTTGACTTCCATTTCGGTCAAGCCCGAGGACTGAGTCCGAGTCTTCTCGGTCACTCGAGCATTCGACACCTCGGTCACCGGAACTTTCGGCACCTCCGGAACCCGAGCAACCGGCATCTCGGCCACCCTGGGAGCCGGCGTTTGAGCAACCGACATATCGGCCACCCGAGGAGCCGGCGCTTCCGAGACCCGAAGTTTCGGCATCTCGGTCACCCGAGGAGCCGGCAGAGTGCTTACCGGTTGCTTCCGCAGCTCATTCACCGTTTTCGAAGCAGAAAAGCCCGCAGGCAATCCGAGAGTGCTCTCCGCTGCTGGAGCTGGTTTCGTCTGCGAAAAACCCACAAATCAGCCCTCAGCACAAATCAGTTCCAGCGGAGATCTTCATACCTCGGCCTTCCGAGGAGGCGACTGTGTAGCCGGTGCCGGTTTCGGGGCCTCCTTCTCGGCATGTACTGCTGCTGCCGGCTTCACGATTTCTATACTAGCCGGTGACGTTAAGACGTTCTCCTTCGCGTCCGACCTGACAAACCGACGTTAACCTCGGACTTCATAGAGGACGGAGGCACACCTTACGAAGGAAAACAGGCAGAGTTTCTGATCCAGCGTTGTGCACAGCAGATTCGGACTCGGACATGACATTTCTCCGACATGTTGAGGGTCGGGAAGTTGAATCGGCGAAGTTCTATCGACGGCCAACCCGGTTAAGACATTATCCTCGCTATCATCTGCAATAACATATGTAATCACATTTCCCAAAAACAAAAACACTAAACCCCAACCCTAAAGCAAAACCCTGGTCTGCGGTGATTCTAACCCTAAAGCTAAACCCTTGAATGTTTACCTATCTTTGGAATGAAAGGCTTCCAAAAATCCTGCTCGAATTCATACGAGACCATGTTTCCACTTGCATCAGACAGACCGAGCACTAGAATGTGTTCTTCCGTAGACATTCTGCTGGTTGCCAAAATGATCTTCCTGCAAGAAAATGGAATATGCGTCGTGAAGCTACGTATACGGACGTACCATTGGTGTATGTAGTTCGCCAGAAGATACGGTCCAGAATTGGGTTCAACCATCGACGAGTTCACGCAAGGGAAGCCACCATACAGCGTTACCACGGTAAGCTTCGAGCCCTGCGTGCGTGGTTAAACCGTAGTTAAACGTGGCTAAACAGTGGTAAACATACCTCGCAGAAATCGCCCTCTGAAGTGAGGAAAAAGCATGGTGATGATATAACGTCGGTCCCATCCGTCTGAATGTACGATACAAGCGTGGCGCTTGATGTGATCCAACATAATCCATCAACTACGAAGATACATCGTGAGACCTCAAAAGAATACAATATATACTCGTATGAAACGTATTCTATAAGGTATATACTCGTATATACGTATTGTACCTTCGAATGTGTAGTCTTCGTCCTCGAGATCGGGAAGGTCATTTGGAAGGTTGAAAACGCAAACCTTTGAAAGCTCCGACGTTACGATGTTCAGCTGGAGGTTCAGGGAGTACGAGATCTTGGTTCCATCAGGACTCCAGCACGCTGTTTACAACAGTTAACCATCGGAAAAACGGTGGTAAAGGTGGACGTACCAGCGGTGACACCGTCGGCAACCGTGGTAAGCTCTTGGGCAACCACGCCGACTGAAAGACGTCCTTTGCTCGTGAGGAGCATATACCGCGAGTCCTCAGTTGGAGACCACTTGAAATCTTTGATGTTTTCTTCGACTTCGTGGAATGGCCGAGCAGCGTTCTGCAAATACGAATGGTACATGTATACGTCGTGAAAAGACTCACCTTTTGTACGAGGTCGTAGACGTGGTAGAACTGGACGTGGTGATCGGTACATACCGCAAGGATGGTTTCGGCCTTGGATAGTACCACCATGTAAACGTTCTCCATTTCAATGGTTGATATGTACTTCTCGCTTGCGCTCGCAAGTCCATCTTTTGACGTTGATGCAAGTTGCACTAGGTCCTCAGTCTTGGCCAAGGAAAAACCTGCATTTTTCGACGTTTGCGTTATATAACAGTGATAACTGTTCTATGTGTGCATTTCTAATCAACGTAATGTGTTATGTGTGTTAATGTGTTTACCTACAATACAAATACACATATAAAAATCTCCAATGATACCTTTGCTAGTCGCCAGGAACAAAATTCCGAAGCGATTGGAGACTGCAAGAGCAGATCGCGCTGCTGAAGTTGAAGCCTCGCCGTCTGATGGCAACAATGAGAGGCGGCCAACCGCTATGAACTTTCCATTGGTAAGATTTTCGGATTCCAGCTCCTCCATCTCCATCGCTAAAACCCTAAAACTCGAAGAACCCTAAATTGGAAAAAGCGGATATTCTCGTGCCCTAAACCTATATTAAAGCCCTAAACCCTAAACCCTGGAAAGCCCTGTTTTCTAGATTTGATAGAGAGATTGTACATTGTATTTGATTGATTTGGGTTCCTTCTTGTGAAAACCTGATAAACCATTCCATACGCCTAGCCTTTTGGATCGTTAAACAACGTTACATATTCCAAAAGTTAACAATGTAGAAATACACATATTTCAAAGGGTAGATGAATGACTTCTCAGAGAGATTAAGCACTGCTAATGAATTTGAAGAAGTGTCCATTCACAAAATATGCATCACTCACACTATCTCCGAAGGAATGAGAAAACTGCGCAAAACTGCAGCATCGGGATCGCAAGGCATTTTCGAAACAACTTCTTCTGCCTGTGCTATGCTCCCCATGCGGCAAAACGCATCCACAATGCATGAGTAATGGTCGAGCATTGGGGGAACTCCCGATTCCACCATCTGTGCAAAGCAAACCCTAGCATCGTCAAGCATACCATGGTGACTACAAGCAGTGAGGACAACCAAGAACGGAAGCTCCTCAGCATCAAAGCCTTCGAGTACCATCTCGCTGAAGAGTCCCAACGCAGAAGCGACATGCCCATTCTGGGCATATGCACCAAGCATCACAGTCCATGAAGTGAGATCTTGTTCTGGAAGCTCATTGAAAAGCACTCTTGCACTGTGCAAATGCCCAGCTTGAACGTAAGTCGAAACCACAATGGTAGAAGCCACAACGTTCCTCAGGGGCATCTTGGCAAACACTTCCGTGGTGAGCTCCAACTCTTTGGCCTGGGCACTTGCAGTGAGCATTGAAACCCAAGATATAACATCCCTCGCAGGCATTTCGTGGAACAATTTACTGGCATGATTGACATGGCCATTCCGGGCGTAACCATGGAGCGTTGCCGTCCATGCAAGAACGCCCCGCTGTGGCATTCTCTCAAAGAAAGCCGCAGCTTCGTGGGAATTTGCACTAAGCAGAGCATTCCAAGATGCCGGGTTCCTCACGGGCATTCTGTCGAAGAAGTCCTTTGCCTGTTTCGCATCCCCGTGCATCAGACACATTGTGATGGCAGCGTTCCATGTTACAGTCGAGTGCTGGGGCATACGGCTGAAGGCCTGCCGTGCGCAAAGCACATACCCATTCTGGGCAAATGCAGTCACCATTGTATTCCACAATACTTCATCTCTCTGAGCAGCGCCGTGAAACAGGCTGGCGGCTTTGTGTATGAATCCACCCTGGGCATAAGCCTGCAGCACCATCCCGAACACAACTACGTCCCATTGGGGCATTTTCTCAAGCATTTCCCCAGAGAGAAGTAGATGCTCGTTCCGGGCATATGCACCAAGCAAAAACGTCCATGAATACTGGTTCGGGCTCTTGATCTCCTGGAAAACCTTTCGAGCCGCACATAAGTCCTTGCATTTTCCATACATATCAATAAGCAAGTTTGCAAGGACTGTATCATCTTCATCCCTGCTACTGCTGCTGTTGAGTATGCGTTCGTGAACTCTCTTGCCTGCTGCAAGGTCCCGGCTTTCACCACAAGCCTTCACCAGCTTTCTCCACATGCAATCCTAAAGCATAGAACACAAATCAAAGCATCATCTATGTCACTCAGACTGTGACCACTCTGGTGCTCTTGGCATGCTCTACAGTCTGGTCAAATGAACGCTAGAACAGGAGCGGTCATTGACCGCTCCTTTTCAAGGTTTAGGGTATTTAAGCTCAGGAAAACGGTGGCAAACCAAATAAGTTCTCAGTGCCCGTCATTTAAAATGCACTCTTGCCCAAGAAGATGTGGCTTTGTTTGAGAGAATGTTTTTGCATGGACGGTAATGCTGCTCGGAGGCGACGTTAAACCAAGAGAGATGTATTGCTCATTGCAAGTGCCCAAGCTGAAGAGCTGGAGCGGTTTCTAACATCATAAGCTAAGTAAGCATTTGCATAGTGCCTAGCATAGTGCAAGGGTCCTGCGTGTGGTACTAATCTATTTCCCGGGCCAATTACCCCCCTACCTCTTTATTGATAGTGTGTGCAGTCCCTGTTTCGTTTTATCGATGCGGCTGTTTAGGCACCCGAGGGGCAGAGCTCCCTTTTTATTTACTATACATACATACATACCCAGGCACAAGTCTCTGTTTTGTGTTTGGTGTGGTTCGTCGGTTGTATCTAGTTTGTATCCATAGACAACAGTATGAGCTATAATGGGAAAGTTTTACCATACGTGCAAGCTCGAGTTATCGTTTTCCATCCTAGGAAAATTAGTGGTTTTTACAGCCCCAATAAAAAGAAACAGAGACTACACACTATCAATCGAGCTATCAATAACGAGGGAGGGGGCCCGGGAGGTTGTTTAGGCTATCATTTCTCGTGCATTTGTATGATAATCCATATTGATGGGATTCACGATGTGCCAAGAGACCTGGGGATAATGGGAACTCATAGATGTTTTATTCAGGTGCTGGCACTACCTGTGTATATTACAGGCGAGTTGGGAGCTATTGTAAAGCAAATTCCTGAACACAAGATTTGTTTATCTTCGAGTCAATAAATATTTTGACTCACATTTCGACTATTCAGAGATCAAAATTTATTCTATATATACGGATTATTCATTAATAACTTATTTCAAAAGTAATAAACTAAATGGAAATGAGATGAATGCCACCAAGATAGACGATGGATTTGCTTAAAGGAGAGATTAATTCATACTACAGTAACTGCTACAAGCAAGACGCATGGCAGGATGCCAAGGAACCAGCTATTAACCATTGTTGCACCACTGTTTGGGACGTTCACATCCTTGAATAAGTTTTCAGCTATTTGGACATCAATGTTCATGCCTATGTCTTGCTTTGGTTTTTGCTTGATGGACTTGAGCATTGCAGTCAGGAAACCATTGCTATACATACGTAGATCAAGTCGATAAGCCTTGAAGTATACAGTGCCCGCCCGTGGATACATCAAACAATCAACCACCACATAGGTATCAGGGGTCTGCATTAACCGCTTAGCGAAGCTTGAATCTAGCCCAAGTGACTCCCAGATCTCCTTATCCATGATAAATTCCGATAAAAATATCAGGACCTAATAAAAATAATAAAAATTAATGAAAATAGAAAACGGAGAGCCTTACGTCATCAGCAGCAGTGTAGTTTCGATCGGACTTCAGCTGGCGGTTTATGTCGTGTTCGGAACTCTCGAGAACATCTATATTTGCCATTCGATCAACCAGGTTGGTCCACGTTCGGTTATCCGGCCCTCCTAGGTCTACAACCGCCTTGGTCACCTCAGCGATTGCAACTTTGACTTCGTTTGGAAACTGTTTGACTAGTTCATAGTTGAGATTGCTGAAGTAGGGGGCAAGGCCAACTTTGACAATATGTGACTCGACATTGAAATCTGCTAATCTAAGCTGCTCGGAAACCTGGTTCAGTGATCCAAAGGCGTTCACCAAGCTGACAGGGTCTGGAGAATGGTGGCGGCCGGAAGACTCAATAGCAAGGAGAAGACATATGCACACGGCCACCACCCTGAAGGAGGACATTGATACCTAAGGAGTCAAAAAATGGCGCTCTCAACTTCCTCCACTCCCTTTGTGTCAATCCTCACCCCCAAGATGCATCCCCCCTTCCCTTTGCACACTCCCGACGGAATATGTCGCCAGCTTGCCTGGGTTTTGGGCATATACCCTGCATATACCAGCAGAGATTCGATTATCTTCCCTCCCCTGAGATGTTGTCCAAATACATCGTCCCGAATAACTACTTACAATCACTTGCCAAAATACTTGAACGAACAGCTCTCTCACTAACAGAAACTTCTGACTGAAGTAACTTAGCGCTTTATAAGTATTGTTGGAAATCAGAATACAATGTGCAACGATTCCACTGCTGATGAGCATCGTCAAAAGACATATGTTTTGTAATGAACTAGAAAACTAGTGTTTTGTCGACTGCAGCATATAGCATCTAGTTTTAAAGCACAACGAGTGGTTGTTTAGAAACGAGCATAAGAAACTAGAAGAAGAAACTAATATTTTCAGGCATACATTGTAAATTTACAAAAACCATTCCAAACAGCCGCAGGAATTTGAAGCAAACAAATCACCTCTGATATTGTGTATCAAACTTTCAACAGTGTAAAAATGCATGAGTTTCTCTTCAACTACCGACATTAAGAGGCCAAGCGGCGAGGTTTAGGGTTGTTGGTCGAATGGAATGGGAGTATGTGGAGCTGCGGCTTCAGCCGTACTGCGGGAGCAAGCGCTGGGCATGCAAGTTCTACGGCAAAGTTTTCAAGGGCGGAGAAAGGTGCGTGAGGGGCCACATCAGTCGAACATGAACACAAAGGTTGTGAATGCGTTTACTGTGTCATCTGAGGCTGGTGAGAGTTTCCATTCGATTCATGAAGTGGAAGACAAGTTTTGGGATCCGGATTACCTTGCCAAAAGTGTGATCGTCTTGGATGTTGGATTGGACAAGGTCCTGCAGATTATAGTCCAACGAAGATTGGTCAAGAATGGACTTCCGTTTCTGGAGGCTGGCAAGGTGCTTGAGAGCGAATATCCACGGCTCTGGATTACCAAATGTCAGAGCCAGAGCTTCAACCTAGTAGCTCGCGACTGGTGCCGGATTGAGTGGTTTTGTAACACTGTGAAGATCGTGGAGCTTGTGACTTACAGTGATCAGAATATTGCTGTCTTCAGGGCCAAGCGGAAGCAGAAGCTGATGCTGCCTTTGCCGGGCTCAAGACACTTGTTTTCTGATAACTTCATTTGCGTGGAAAGGCTGTTCAGGTGTTGGGAATGGGTTCGAGAGACTGTTGAATCTTCTGAAGTTGTGCAAGATGAGAATGTAGCGAGAGCGAGAGCTGAACTTTGTGATGAAAGTTTCAAGCGGGAGTTGTATGGTGTGTACCGGGTCATGGAATGCCTTCACCGTGCCATCAAGGTTGTGGACAAGCCTAGCCCAACCATGGGGAAGGTGTATGCGGAATGGATGAAACTGGAACGCTATCTTGATGAGCGCAGTCCGGATGTGCCATTCAGCAGCGAAAAAATGCAAGTGTTGAAGAGCAAAGTGACTGCTAGAAAGAAACAGTCCTACAATGATCTCATTGGGTGTGGGTACGTTCTTGACCCGGAGTTCCATGGGCATGGACAGGAGAAAGATGAGTTGTTGATGGCAAGCTTTCAGAATGTCGTGCGGAAATTCTACCCCGGGAAAGACAAGGCTGAGACTTGTATGAGAGAGTGGAATAACTACATCTTAAACTCCTCAGGCTGGGACTTACGTCGAGGGCTCGAGTGGGTGAAGGCTCATCCTGAAGATGCAGAAAGCTATGTGTTTTGGAGGAACTATGGAGAATCGCTGCCGCTGTTACAAGGTTTGGCAATACCGCTGCTTTCGCAGGTGTCGTCCTGTTCGCATGAAAGGCAGAAGTGGGAATTTTACTCGAACGTGATGCGTGAAGTTGAACAACTAGGTGTGGTAGATTGGGAAAAGCACCTGTTTGTGCGCTGGAATGTGACGTTACGTGAGGGACGTGAGGATATGGAAAAGGATTTCCAGCCGGGGGCTGATGAGGACAAGGACTGGGAGTACGATTATGAGGATATTTTCTACGAGGATGTGGAAGACGTGGAAGAGAAGATAGAGGAAGAGTTGGACGCAGCAGAACAACATGTTGAGTCACTAGAGGGGATGGCTGAGGACGTGGACGATGATACGGAGGACATGGATGATGATGTGGAGGACATGGACGATGATATGGTTAATACTGAGCAAGACGTGGCCACGGACGTGGCGTCCACGAATCAGTTCCAGCCTCGTTTTCTCAATCTGCAATGACGCTTAAGTGCATACACGATATTGAGAAACCTTGAACATGAGAATAAGAGTTGTGTTGGCACGTGAGCAAGCTTCATACTCAAGGCACAAGTAGTGTACTCAAGTTATTACGTAGAGTTGCATGGTAAACTATTTATGTTATAGAAAATATTTTCGACAGTGGCATTACTTTGAAAGGTTCTCTACAGAACTGACATGCTAGATGGTACTGCACCAAGCTGAGTTTATTTAGCTATCAAACAGACGTTTATGTCTAACCTAAGTCTTTCTTACCGTCCTACGTGGTAGCCAGCGTATATGTGTTGAAGTATGAATGCATATATGTGTATTACGAGAGTTTCATGGTACAGGTATAACCCCCTCATATGCCTGCTGTATATCATGTACGAGTATTTCGTGATCCTTTGAACTTTGAAGATTCGCGAACTGATCTCACCCCGATTACTCGGGCAAGTTATAAACGATCGGAGACCAAGCACCATGAAAATTGCTGCTGTAAACTCTGCTCACCTTCTGGTACTTGAAGTGGCCTCAGTGGGATTCAACCAATCTTTCCCAAACAGATCTTCAAGCCGCATCTTGGATACCACCTCTTCTCCCCGGCAAGCATCGGGGGCTGGACTGGACTGTACATGGTTTTGAAGAACCACAAAAAAGCTCTAGTAAGAAACCTGGCACACAAAATGTACTGGTTATCCCCCGTTAGCTATTGGTCAATCGCCTGTCGAGTGTCCGATGAAGTGTGTTTTGATAATTATTAACCAAGTTTAAGTTAGTGAGAAGTGAAATTTGGATTTAAGAAAACCGAGAGTAATTCCTATGTTCATTGCCCATTCCTGAATTGCATCATCTCAAAGTTTGGTATATCTGTAGTTACCACGACCTTGCACCACCAACCCAAGATCTTTTGAAATATTAACTAGATTGAAAATTTGTTCTTAACCAAGTTTTAAATCCAATTAAGCCGGATAACCACCTTCTCCTAGTAGAAGTAGCTAACGAGTATAAGCATGTATCTGTATCGTGGCAATAGCAAGTCCTTCTCCCACTAGAGGTGTGAGTATAAGTTCTCAGCTTAGAATTATTGTTAAAGCAGCACCCAGCTAACGAAATAACAGCCATCACGTATGGGAAAGCTTCAAGTATGGCATGGACTGAGCGGGATCAATGGCCTCAAGTAGCCTTGACAGTCGTTGTAATCCTTGCTTGTTCCCATGAAAAATGCAAGAATGTAACAACGATCTACGGACTATTACGTCATGTAGCATGCTCCACAAACATGGTAGTCCACGCGACAATGCCTCCAAGTGGCATCACCTCAAAGACAAACCTGGCCTCCTGCAAATTCCCAGTTCGGGCATTTGCAGTCAAAAGCGTGATGTTTGTAAACTTGGTGGTGATGGATGGCAAAGCCTTTGTCTTTCTGCACGGTAAAGAGATACATGAAGAAAACAAGTCTTTGTCCTTCTGCACGGTAAAGACAAACATGAAGAAAACATACATGTCCGAACTAGAAAGCGGGTGTCATAGCATAAGAGCCCCTTTACCAGGTAGGGAGTTGGGAAGGTAAGCCATATACCATGGTCACACTTTAAGTGCCCAAGCTCATGAGCCTGCGTTAAAAAAACATCAATTTTATGTTAAAAGTTAAAGCCTGTAGTTCAAGCGACCTGCTATTGCTAGAGTATAAGCGTTTGGCTGTATAAGTCCGGGACTACATCCAAGCCAAGTCTCGTCGATGCCTCTACGATCAGCTTGTGCAAATCAGGAAGCTGAAACCAATAAAAAAAATGTATTTCATTTGGAAAATAACTAATATGGTAGATTACGAGGATTCCATAAGGTAGGTAGCAAACGCGGTGCGCAACTCTGCTTGTATAAATCACACCGATTGTTTGTAGTGTCGCCCCACTCCTCCTCGCGATCAATCATGATGAATTTCTCGCAGCTGCTTGTTTTTCTGCTGCTTCTTCACTCGTCCGCCGCAACAGCAGCTACCGCGCAGCAGAAGCTCCCTGGCAGCAACTCCACCGTCCCAAGCGCAGAACGTCCGCTTGTGTGCAACCCGCTTCAGACGTTGGTCTGCATAGGATCGCCGCCCGGAAAGCCTCTGTCCGACGAGTGCTGCGATGCAATCAGGAATTTACTGAGCGAGGACTGCCTGTGCTACGATCGCGAGCGGACCAGCTTCCCCCCGATCAGCATTGTGCTCCCCTTGGCAACCAGCTGCCAGGTCCCTCTCGTCATTGGGTGCCCCAATCCGTGAACCCGGGCCGTGAACAATCGATTGTATGCATGGTTTAAGCGAATTATGGAATAAAATGTTGATCTTGAGTCACCTAACGTTGTTGAGGAGCCTTGGAAATTCAAATCTTGAAGAGCAAAGCTATGGGTTGTCTTTCTTGAACTCCAAACCCTGTCCAAACTCTCAAACAAGCTCACAATTAAAGATTAAAAGCGTTGATCACATTTGAAAGTGCCATTTTATTCACCAAATGAGTTCTCTGTGCACAATGTTCCTGTTGTCTCAACTATAAAATGTTTTTGAATACGGAAAATCAGAAATTACCATAGAATTTTATTTACCATAAACTCATTACATTACATTACATAAATATGGGTTGGTCAGGAAACCATTGCACACTTGCAAAAGCTTCTTCTCCATTCACATCAGCTTAACAAGTCCACGGCTGTGGCCTCGCGAGAACGCCCTGTAGGCTCCTCAGATTTTTTCAGGAAAAGAAGCACGTTCTTGAACCAAAAGTATCCATGGTAGCAGGATCTGAGGTCGAACGCACTTCTGATAAGGCGCTGCATTTGCCGCCAAAGGGGAATGCCTTGTTTGTATTGCCCACGACGGCTGCTTGCGAAATACGCGTCCTTGCTTTCAGTGGGCCGATAGACATATGCGCGCAGCATGCTAGCTTCATGATCGAAGCACAAAATCTCTGTTCGTGAAAGTGAGCCCATCGGTTCTTGCAGTAATGCGCAAGCTCGGGAAAAGCAGCAAGAGGGCAAAGATGGAAGTTGGAACAACGATGAGGTATGCAGCTATTCTCACTGGTTTTCATGAGTACCATGCTTCCCGACACTGATGACAAGCGGGAGATAACTTGCCAGGAGCACATATTACTCCTTCAAATAGTTATCTACAATATTTCATTCTAGTATGTCTTCATACGAGTAACAAGGCTCTTGTACTGAGAACTTCTCGCCCAATCGTCGATCTCTCGAGCAC
>LDJE01054209.1:0-10241 GCA_001021135.1 Selaginella kraussiana
CGATCCCTAATGCTGGGGATTTAGCCCTGAGGCCATTTCTAGGACTATGGATGATGATCTTCCGTCGTTGGGGGTCGCCGACGTGATCGCGATTCAGGGCGTCAGCTTCACGTCAGTGAGCCGGCCGCCGCCGCCGCCAATGCCGGGGGAATATTCCCGGGGCTCCGCCCCCGCTTGCAACGTTTGCATGGACATTCCAAATTCGAATTTGTTGCCCGCCTGCCGCGGGAGGTTCATCCTCATCTAGCGAATCGCAATCGGGCAAGTTCATCTACATTGTCTTCTACCAGATTGGAGCATCGTACATTTGTACCATGTGAGCAGTTTCCGGTCGCCCTCTACGTCTCTGTTTACGGCCGCTCTTGTCGACGTCTACGATCGCGGCCTTTATTCCGGGCAAGGCATCGATCTCCGAAACGCCAAAATAACTAATTGGTCTAGTGTTCGAACCCCTACAACTGGATTAATAATAGGATGATAGAAAGATCGATTCCTGGCGATTGAAAAAAGATGTCAAACTTTGTATGATGGACGGCCACCAACCTCATGAAACTAGAGACACAAGGTGGCTTTGGAGAGTGCGACTGGTTTTCTACTCACGCACCCGTGAGTATATTACATACTTGTATGTCGCCATCGTATCCTTTACATTGGTATATTACGACGATGGCCGATCGATTGATTGTATGTCTTCTTTTATCCTTGCTGAATCTTCCCTTGTGTTGTCATGCTTCTCATTGCTGATCGAGGAGTGGTTGTGTGCATGTGTATGTTTCTAGTAGAGTCCATTCCACTGAGCTCAGCAATGCCGGCGGCAAAGCCTTTGTTTTTTGTAAGCGTATAGTACATGTATACGAAGACTATACGCTACTAGCTAGGTCGTACGTATTCAGCAGCTTCTCGGCAGAGTCGGCTCCTCTGTTTCTCGAAGAAGTCCGCGTGGTCCGGCGGCGGAGGCTCCAATGACTCCAATGCTCGCCACGCCCTTGCTGTGTGGCGCTGGCGGCGCAACAATCAAAATCGAGAATTTGACGAGGTAGGAGATCGAAGAACAGTAGCACAGAGCTGGCTGTAGAACAATTGGGGGGCAGCAACGTCGGATTGAAGGTTAAGTATGAGCAGTCAAACGCAGCAGCCGCCGTATGGCGATCTGCAGTACAAGTTCAATGCGAGCATGGCCATCATCGTCGTCGTGCTCGTCACCACCTTCTTCTTCATGGCACTCTTCGTGCTCTACATCCGCAGGTGCAACCTTGCATCAGTTGCTAGCATCGACTACTGGGCGGCTGGAGGAGTGGGGCGATTGAACGATCAGCAGCACCTTCAACAGCAGCGGCGGCAGCAGGAGCAGCAACGGGGGCTGGATCCCGAGGCGCTCGCGAAGCTCCCCATTCTGCGCTACGCATCGATCAAGAGCTCCGCCAAGCGGGGCAAAGCCGGCTCCGATTGCTCGGTGTGCCTCCTCGCGTTCGAGGAGTCAGACAAGCTGCGCCTATTGCCGGCCTGCGCTCACGTCTTCCACGCCGAATGCATCGACTTGTGGCTGGAGACGCACTCGACGTGCCCACTCTGCCGCCGCAGCCTCTCCGATGCCCAGCCCGAGGTCGTGGCCGAGTCCGAGGCTGACTTACAGCGGGCGGTCTCGGCAGTGGTCAGCTCCTTCCGCCGCGATTCCTTGCCTCCTGATTCCAGTCCGGAGCAGCAGCAGCAGGCACCACATGAACAGGAGCAGGACCTCGTCACGAGAACGCTGTCCCGAAACTCGGAGTCTTTCCGGATTGCGCAGCACGATCTGGAGCTCATGGAGGTGCGCGAGAAGCTGCGCGCTCGCTCGCTGCGGTTTCAGTCGTGCAGGTTCGACCCTACCGATGCGTCGTTCCAGGCGGTGGTGATGCCGCCCTCACCGCGAGAGGGCCCGCTCCGGAGATCCGTCTCGGATGGCGAGCACCTCATTTGGATCGGAAATGGCAACGGAGCAGAGACTGTGGAGAGCTCGGCTGTTGCAAATGGGAGCCTCTTGTTCCCTGCATTTGCGAGAAAGAGCCTCAAGTGGCTTGTCAGCTCAAGTACTGCTGCTACTAAAGATCAAGATCCACAACATTATCCAAGTGTAAATTCCAAGGTATGAGGCATACATCCATGGTAGCCTTCATCAACTCACTCGATCAAAAGTATATTGTTTATTCAATTCCGTAAAAAAAAAAAGCATTTTCCAAGTTCCGACATTTACACCTACAACATTAACGCAGGTATCTACATTTAAATCGTTATATATACACAATCAATGAGTTGATGAAGCTAGAAACGCAAAGCATATACATGTATTTTACGTGCCACAACTTCCATGATGGCATTCAATTTGTGTCATGAAGAGCACCTTGTCGCAAGCTCTCTGGGAAAGCAATACTTGAACTCGAAGTCATAAGGAAGCCATTCACAGGAAGATGAGGTTTTGGCCGACTTGGACTTGGCAGGGCCCGTGCACGAGGCCGAGATGGATTGTGGCATGCAGCAGATTCGTGCCTTGATCAGTTCCTGCTGCTGTCCCTCTGTGGCGTTTTGATAGATCCAATCTAGCAAAAGCTTCATCTTGGCGTCTCGGGCATACGTCTCGACAAGCTTGGGCAGCACAACCTTGTTGTCGCGTATGCTCAGGTTTGTCTGCATGAACTCCCGCTTGGCCGCTTCCAGTTCCTTCCTGATGTTCTCTGGCGTGTACACTCGCACCTGGAATCAATCCCAACATATGTGCCACATGATGCGGAGTACTTACCATTGGATCGGAACGCCCTCCTGAGCATATGGCGAAGCAAACCATTGGCTCCGCAGCGTTCAGCGTGTACGCTTTCCGTTCATCCGTCCTGAACTTCGTCACTGGTGCGTGGAAGATGGATTGCAGCCACTGGAGAAAACGAGGAAAAGCTTAGTAGTTTCTTTCTAGTTCTTTCTGTAGAGGTCCCATATGTCCTACCTGTGCTGGACGCTGTGGACGGAATCCAAGTATCGAATGCTCTATTGTATACGCGTTTACTGAATAGGCTCCGACTTTGTACGCAGCCTGAAATACAACAGCGTTTTGTCAAGTCTTGACAGTAGACCTAGAGCAAGGACGTTTAAACACCTTCTGCAGCAAGGAGACTCTGTTGACGTGGTTTCGAGGAATCCCGTATGCTAAGTATGCCTGTTGCCAGAAATCAAGTATCATTGTAACAAAACATTATGGATTGAAGATTGTATACTTACGTGCATCACCAAGGCATTGTAGACGTTGATCCAAAACGCTAGTTTCTCCTCGTGCTTCATCTCGCGAGGATGAACCCTCTCAAGTTGTTCCACCAACGATCTATACGGTATCGTATTTAATTAGTATAATGATAATCAGGTATATACATACTTGAAACTACGTAAGGCACGGGCAGCATAACCCAGTCGTTCTTTGTCGACTTGAATCCATAGAACTTCAATAATCGGTGGAACGCCCTCGACAGCCCGTCCTTTCCAATGCGGACTCCAGCTATCACTGCTTGATACATCACGAGAGGTGCTTGCAGATGAAGTTGAAGCCCGAGTGGATGCTGAAAATGGTGGAGATATTGACTGACCTCCTCCAAGCAGCAGCAGCGGAGGGTCCGAAAGTTTGCAGTAAATGGCGGCCATGCAGCGGACCATCTCCTCCGACAGTTCATTCGGAGTCCGCTTCCTCCTCTCCTGAAACGATGGAGAGTTAATACATGCAAGCTGGAAAATGTACGTATTTAATACATGTCGTTGTACCTTCTTAAGGGCGTTCTTCAGGGACTCACGGGCTTTCTCGGGTACGTACACCTCTATAGCGAGATCTGTGGAACCTCTGCATTCATCGATGCTAGAGTTACCGCCGAATAGGGAAGTATGCCTCGTTCGGGTTATGGACAGGCGACTAACATCCGAAGAACGAGAACTCTGAGCTGCGGAAGCATGTCGGCGGTGATGAGACTTCTTCAGATGGCTGAGTTTCTTGAGCTTTCGACACATTGTCTCAAGGTACATTACGTCCACTTCCAACTTTTCCACCTCCTCGATCAGATCTTGTGTCTGCATCATGGTAGGAATATGTTAGCAAAGACCGGTTTTGTCAAGTCTAGTGTTGACAAACCATGGGACGATGCATCCCGGATGGAGGCCACTTCTCGAAAGACGATCCCAGAGCTTGTTGCAGAGCTTTCCCCACTGATCTTTCGGTGTGCAGCCTTTTCTCGAGCTCGCGAACCTGCATTCCAAATTTTCATATATATGATTGAGGTTTTTATATGTACCTCGAGTTCCAAAGTCAATTTTCGCTTGCGCCTGCGTTCGTTTTCTAAAATGCGGCAACTGTTGAGCTGGTAGTGCTGCTGCTGTGGAAGAACCAAGATACATAAGCGGCAGAGTGTGAACGCAACTGCTTACTTTGTTAACGCTGTGCAAGAAGTCCCAAGTTCCACTAGGCTGGTAGACGGGTGCACTGTAATTCAGCACCATGAATCCATCCTGCTCAAGCAAAAAAAAGATGACAAATGCATACCTGAGAGACCGAGAGTGTCTTGGGAAGAGTGGTAAGTTGGTGAAGGTAGCAATTCTGCTGCTGGACGCTGGCATTGAGGTCCGAAGCTCTTGATCTTCAGGGCAGGAATCACAATGGAACTGGAAGTCCATTCGGAAGTTCATCTAGATGGATGCTGCAAGGGGGCAAATGAGGAGGCCTTCGTAGACATATGAGGACTTTGGAACTCTTTGAGACGAAGATGATCGAGAGAAAAGTGCTACCCTTGCTTCAAGAAGCAGCGTCTTGAATACGAAGAGCAACAAGAGCGACGAAAGAAAAGGGCGCTCAAGCATGGCCCAGAGACCCTGTGCAGTGTAGTAAATGACTTGCGACAAAGACGAGTATGATTCTTCCGACCGGTGACCGGGAAATTAGGGGGCCGAGATGGGTATATACCGCCCGAAAACGGAAGAATATTGGTGTTACATTTTACAAGTGTGTGTATTTTTTGTGTGTAAGGAGTCCCGTGCTGGGAGGAGTTATGAACAAGAGCAGGGAGCATTTGATGAAATTCCTGAGCTGTGATATTCCACATATATCTTCAGGACAAGCTAGATCCAAACAACTTGGCTTCATGTTTTCAACTTTGCTTGTTGCTGCTTTGTATTGCAGCCTTGCAGATTGCAGCTCAATTGTACGTCGTGACATTTAATGTACTCGTCTACGACGGGACGAAGAAATAAAACAAGGATGAGCAGTAGAGGTCACACCTCTAAAATAAAAAGAAAAGCCTTCAGCATCAAGTGTCAGTTGGAAGATCGACGCATTCTCTGGAAGAATCGCATCGCACCAGCAGATGAAAAGAGAGGACTTAATGCTCGGCCCTCGCTTCCTGTGAGGCCTCCCGGGCCGGCCCAGTTCTTTGACAATTGCACTTTCATATAGTTTGTGCATATCTTGGCCTCAAGTCGCAATCTCAAACAGAATGTTGAGTTCTCCCCATTTCAAAACGAGCTCGTGAAGTGTCTGTCTATCAAGACTCTCGAGTTGGTTGAACTGTCTCAGTTTTTCTAGCTCGCATGTCTCATGGAAAAAGTTTAGCCGAGGATTCGGAGTTTGACAAGAAGTCCATGTCTGGGTTCTGCACAAGCGTCATTCCCAGCATCAGCAACAGTACTAGCTGAAATGGTACAATAGTACTCAAGGTAAACCTTTTTAAAGGTCAATGACCGATGCTTCAGTTCGTCGAACCGGAAAATAAGACCGGGTTCCCGGTTACGGAATGATCCGTGGAGTTATCAGGATGTTACTCAGAGCAATATAAGCTCCGACAACAAGGAACGAAGATGAGGCATGCATCCTTCTGCAAAACATAAAGGCGAGTAACGTCGAAAGGTACATCTTCAGGGGCAGGCTTGACTCGAAGCTATCAGCCCTCTTCTTCAAGTTGGCATTGTCCTTCGTTTTGTCATTGTTTGTCCATGAAAGTATGCACCGCCCCAGCTTGACTCGTCCACCAACTCTGTCCTGCTTTGTTCCGAAATCTTAACTTCGTTGCTATTTGCACCTTTACCCGATCTGCCCACATACCCCTGGTGCCGTATACGCTAGCCATCAAAACATATGCCCGCATTCTAAACTATCACCGACTAAATTCCCAGCTTGTCCACCTTGCGATATCACTGGTTTACCTATCATTGGTTTACCTATGTTACATTACAAATGCTACATTGTTTCTTTGTTTTTACAATCTAAATTAATGTTGTAGAGACCAATGTGAACGAAAGAGGTTATCTCAGCTGCCACCATCCAAGAAACGGGCAGTCACAGTCGTAGTAGAAAGCAGGAACACTATCTAAACTAACAGCATTATTATTCTTTTATTAGAAGATTTAAATAATTTATTGTAGAAGAAATATGCCTTAAAAATACATAAAGAATATTCACGTTAAGAAATCAAGCAGAGAACCGCAGTTCTAAAGATGAAATCCTGGGTAAACGAAAATGTTGCTCACGTTGCAGAAATCTTGAAGCCATCCACTTCAGTTAGTTTACAGGCTCAACAAACCAGTCCGTTTGTTTGTGATGATTGCTGATGTACATCAGCATCAGCCATATATACAAATGAGATGCATGTAATGAAATGATCTACAAAAGCAGCGGCTTGAAAGAACAGCAGGAGGGAAGGGCACTCACCATGACTATGTGCAATCCATCCGGGTGGATCATGCTGGATTGGCACGCACCGGTAACCAGTAGTATACGAAAAACGGAAGAATGTCGGTGTTACGTCCTTTGTTTAGTATAGGTCGTGATAACAGTTGTTATCGAAGGCCTTAACCATTAAAAAAACAATTAACTCGCATCGTTTTGTAATTTAACCGAGGATCTGTCATTGTACTTCGCTTGTGGCATTGGTGTTCACCGAACTCTTAACTTTCTTGGTCTGCCTGCATACCCTAGTGCCGTATACACTAGCCATCAAAACATATGCCCCAGCGTCCCTGCATTCTAAAACAATCACCGACTCGAATGCCAGCTTTCCAAGTTCCATATATTTCCACCTTTTGCATGCTTCAAGAACTGTGGTCCATATCACAGCAGTCGGGTCGAAAGGCATGCTCCTAAGCAACATCATGGCCTCATCGAGCACCTTGGAACAACTACATAGGCTTATCATACAAGAGTAATGCTCAACAACGGGATTGATCCCATACTTCATTGTCATAGCCTCAAAATATTTCTTTCCGTGGTCTACAAGACCCGCCTGACTACATGCGGTGAGAATGCTAATGAAAGTTAAAGCATCCGGCCCTGCTCCCGCATCTTGCATCCTATTGAAGAGATTAATCACACATTCGATGTCTCCATTTGAAGTATACCCTGCCATTAGAGCATTCCAAGTTATTAGGCTTGTTTTGGGGTGAGAGCTAAACACACGCTCTGCATCAGCCATGTTGCCGCAATTGGCGTAGAAGCCCAGCAATGAGTTTGCTAGAATCTCATCGTGCTCGAAACCCCGATTGCATATCTCGGCATGAGTTTCTTTGCCAATCTCTAGAGCTGCGAGCATCCCGCATGCCTTGAGAACAGCTACGAAAGTAACTTCATTCGGAATAGTTCCTTCTCGCTTCATTCGCGAGAAATGCTCCAACGCAGCATCACCGTCTCCGTTCTCTGCATATCCTGAAATGAGAGCTGTCCAACATACCACGTCCGGACACTTTAATCTGTTAAATACTTCGCTAGCATCCTTCATTTTTCCGCATTTTGCATACATGTCCACCAGGGCGCTCTGGACATAGTTGTCCGTGTCACAGCCACTTGCAGCCGCGAGCAAATGGAGCATTTTCCCCCTTTCTTCGCAAAACGACTCTTTTATCACGGAGGCCTTGAGGGCACAAACGAGAGCTTTTGCATCAGGAGTACAGCCAGTATGAACCATTTGCGAGAGCAACTCTAGGGCCACATCTCCCTCTCCATTCTCAACGTAACCCAAGATAAGAGAGGTCCATAAGACCACGTCTGGATCCTCGTGTAAGGCCTCAAAGACCTTGCGAGCTTCGTCCATGCAATTACATTTGCAAAACATGTCAATCAACGTGCTCTGCACGTATTTATCTGAATCACATCCGCAGCTAAACACAAGCAAATGTATCTTTTTTCCCTTCACCAGTACAGAAGTCATTTTGGCATGATCTTTTTGGGCGATGTTAGCACAGGCCTTGAGAGCTGCAAGAAACACCCTTGCATCTGGTGCACAGCAGCCTTCATTTCCCATGCGTGCAAACAACTCCAAAGCAACGTCACCCTGCCTATTGTCCGCATACCCCAGAATAAGAGCCGTCCACGAAACCACGTTTTGTTGCTCGAGGGAGTCAAAGACAGCCCGAGCATCTTCCATTCTTCCGCACTTGGTGTACATGTTGATGAGGGTGCTTGCAACATACGCATTAGATTCATCCCCACATTGTCTGGCAAGTTCATGAAGGTATTTGCCCCTGCCCACATTTCTCGAACTCGTACAAGCCTTGAGTTCCTCGATCACTTTCCTCCTCCTCTGTGCACGCAAGTATTACAAACCGCGTGATATACGGATACGGACCTTAAACACTTGAGACTTCTCAGTGGAAATCGTATGTAGACTTGGGTTCATTTTTTAAACCAAAAAAACATGTATTATTGTATTATTCAATCACTCTAGTATGCCCTTCACGTACACCATACCCTTCTCCATGAGTTTGAGCTCTCGAGAAAGGGAGTTTATCTGTTCATCATCTCCTTGAACGATAACGTCCGTGGAGGATCCATCCTCCGCAACAACCAGCTTCACTTGGATTTGCTCGTTTCGAGAGGCTCGAGTCCAGTAGTAGGCACCTCTGTAAAGTACAAAAAAAAACGTGTTTTGAGAACATCACGTAGTAAAACTAGTACTTACGCCAATGGACTCAGGCCCGTGAGAAGGTACCACTTTTCTCCAACAGCAGGCACCGTTATGCTCAGCACAAGAGCAACACTGGCCAGGCCTAAGAAAGTGCAAAATACGAGGAACGCAGCCTGGCCCCTACTTGGAGCCATAGTCCCTTCAAACCTGCATAAGCGTCAATATCCTGGACCTTCAAAACCTCAGCAACGAACGTACTTGACTGTCTCGCCAGTTTCAGCAACCCGGAAGTTGTTCCGGGTGAAAAATGATGAAATTTCACCTGCAATCTGTTTCGGCAACTTGCCTTGCTCTTCATTTGGCCCCGGCACTAGGTACGTCTTTCTCACAATCTGCAGACAACTGCGTATCGTAAGAATTACATGCACATATAGAATTACAACCGTAGGCAAACAAACACATGAATAATGGTACATTTTAACCATCAAAAGAACTTACTTTTGATTTGGCAGAACGTTTGATGAGTGACCACAGTCCAGGGACAGACAATACGAACAGGCCCAAGGACGTATAGTAGCTGGCATTAGAGTATCCAGAAGAGGCTTCTTCTGCTGATGCAAGTCCTGGGCACACAAGCATTGGCAGTGCTCCAAGGGTGCTCAGCCAGATTGAAACATCCCTCTGCTGCTGCTGCATTTTCTTGGAACGCAATGTAGCGCGAGCAACAAGACATGATTTTGTCCTAGTTTCATGGGAAGCTGCTCTTCTAGGAACTGAAGAACACGGCAAGTACAATGCTGCAATCGCCATGGAAGGTGAACACGTTGCTACCACCAAATTGTTGGTTCCATATATCTCAAGAGCCCTAATATTTAAAAGCCCTAAATTCTGGGTTTTGATTTTGGCGCCTAAGCATGGCGAGCACCTCCGCGGCACCGCCGCCACTGGATCGAGCTGCGTTAAACCGGGCTTTCGCTGCCATCGACAGCTCCAACATCGCGCTGAGAAATGTATGCACTCTCTGTTCATTCTTTTGTGTTATGCAATATTTCCCGGCAGGAGTTGAATGGAGACCTCGTTGCTCTGAAGGCCATTGCCGAGGACATCGAAAAATATGAGCCAGGCTCTGATAAGGTGCAGCTCGTTGTTGAAGTGTTCGTCCACTGCATTTCTCATGTTCTCATGGCAGATCCAGGCCTTGGATAGTACAGTTTTGGAGATGATTGATATTGCAAGTGAAGTTGATCGTCACAAGGGTGCTCTAGCGTCACTATCCGCGAGCTCTGATCTCTGCAGCGAGGTACAACACAACCTGAAACGTAGTTGAAAGCTGAGTTCTTTCCGCAGCGAGGA